>JAUCNO010000044.1:962945-985414 GCA_032353835.1 Enteromius viviparus
TTTGGGATTTTTATCAAGATGATAAAACTAGGAGACTTGTTAATGTTTAATGCTCTTTTATGTTTGTATTTAAAAGACCTTCTGCAATGTTAGTGTTTTTGGGGGCTACCATTGTAGTAAAGTGTAGAGCATGTGCTTAGGGACCTGCTAACATACATTAAGGTTGTTTTATTGATAATAATAAAAATTGTGCATGCCGTAGATTTATCAAAACCATCTTATGTTATGCATAACAAGTTGGCAAATGCCTAAAGTTAAGTAAATCAAACATATCTTTTTTTTTTCCAGTGTAGAAAGATGTCTTCCTATTACTTTATTTTTTGGTTAAATGTTTTTCAAACTGGCATTAATTGTTTGAGTACAACAAGCGTAAAATGTATAATTTTCATTAAAACTATATTTGAACAAATTGAGTTGACCCAATTTCATTGCATTAATTTATTTTTTATGATTTGGGGCTACACATATTTATTGGATGGAAATCCTGCCTTTAATTAAATTGAGTTCATCCAATGAATAATTTTTTTGACTGCAGTTGTTGTTGTTACCAAATCTCATTATCATTTCTTTTTTACATTTTCTTTTACTATTTTATTTCATTTTTTATATATATATATATATATATATATGTATATATATTATATATAATTAGTGCTGTCAAACGATAAATCGCATTTGAAATAAGTTTTTGTTCACATTATTGACTCCTACTTGTATGTGCTGTGTATATTATGTAAATAGAGAGTGTAAAACAAACTTAAAGACTGCTAGACAACTTTTTTTATTCTGAAAATATATTAATACACTTTTTCAAAATTAATTTTCCTGGAAAAGAAATAACCGTAATGAGCATCCCTAATGCATGCAAATATATTTTTTAATATATACTGTATGTGTATTTATACATGCATATATTCGCAGAACACAGAAATATTATGTAAATAAAAACTTATTTTGCAAGCAATTAATCGTGATTCTTTGACAGCATTAATATAAACGTAAAATTTTTCTTACATATATTTACATATTTTCTTATATATTATTTTAAATATGTAAAATAGTTTTACTGCACTTGACAAAAAACTTATCAGTTCATTGTTATCATTATTCATTTCAACAAATTCACTTTTAATACTTTGCATAGTCTTTTTGCTGCATCCAGTGCATCTAACAAGTTTCTTTTTTTTTTCACTGACACACCCCACGGAATGAGTACTGCATATGCTAAAGAAGCTATGGGAAACCTCTTTTTTTTCCCTCCCCTCTTAACTGAAGCCTTATTCAATCATGGAGTGAAACTGCACTGCCATTGGTTCATGCAGTTGTAAAAAAACAAACCAATGTCTCTGTAGGCGTGCTGCTCAAAACTATGGCTCCAGTTCATGCTGAAGCCGCTTAATTAGTAATTAAGCGGCCAAGCCTAGGCAGATTGGGTCCAACGTTTAAGAGCGTTATGGCCAAAGACATGTCAAAGCTGTAGTAGTAAGCCCTTAAACAAGGAGAATCCTGGTATGTAATGTCGGGGCATCCAGATTATAAAACCTGGTTAATGTTGACGGCGAGAACCAGCCAGCCGCCTCACAAATCTCTGATAGGTAAATGCCGCCAGACCATGGTCGTAACGCGGCGATGCCCTTAGTTGAATGGTCTCTTACTCCTATGGGGCAGTCCTGGCCCAAAGAAGAGTAAGCTAGACAACCCATCTAAAAAAGCATCTGCTTTGTGATCGGTGACCACTCGACATAAGCTGACCACTCGACATAAACTTTCAATGCCCTGACAGGGCATAGAGGGTTAAAATCATTATCCCTTTCCACAGGGGGCAGCACCGATAGAGACACCACCTGCACTCTGAATGGCGTAGAAGGCTTTGGCACATAGCCGGGCCGTGGTTTCAGGATGACTTTAGAGTCATACTGATGCTAGTGCAAGTAGCAGAACAGTTTTAAATGTCAGGGACTTCACTGTAGCTGTTTACAGAGGTGCGAGGGGCACACCTTTCAGGGCTCTAAGGGACGCTGGTCATCATTCAAGAAGAGAAAGGGTGAAATTTCTCCTCTTGGAGACTGTAAGGCCCACTAGTCTCAGAGTGCTGAGATCCTCAACCCTGCTGTTTCTTCCACATGGGGCCGTGAGAAGAAGACAGGGAGTCTCAGGAAAGAGACTAAGAGACTCGCAGTGCGATCAATCAGTCTCTAAGAGAGAAGCATCCACGTGGGTGTGTTTCCCCAGACAGGATACGCACTCCCTGTGGCCATCGTCTGAGTGCAGCGGTGTCCTCTAGTCAGAACTAAAAAGAGGTGAAGAGCTTTGTCATTGCTGAAGAATAATAAATCTGAATCCCTTAGCGCTTATATACTCACAGCCCCACCCATTTAGGCAGACTTCGGCGGAAACCGAAGTTTTTAACACTGCACAAACCAATGGCCGTGCAGTGTCACTGCATGAATGAATAAGGCTTCAGTTAGGAGGAATAAAGGAGTTTTCCCTTAGCGTCTGTAGCAGACCCAGTACGAGTGCTGTGTCATCAGGGAACAATTCAAAGTTACACACGTCACATACTTTGTATGCTGTAAATCCTTTTTGTGTGCTCCATTGAAAGATACATGCTGCCCTTAACATGTTAGATGTGTTTATAGAAAGTCAGAGTTCATTGCTTCAGAATAGTGTTGGGAGGAGGTTGAGTGGCTTGGCTCGGGTTCAAGCTGCGCCTTTGCCAAAAGCCACATATTAAAACGTTTCTGTGGTGCACTGCTGTTCACCTCAACCACCTCCCAAAAAGTGATGATTTCACTGTTTGGGAGTGTGCCATAAGGAAATCCCAGCCAGCTGATTTTCGCTTTTTTTCTGCCCGGCTAATTTTTAATGGATTTTTTGTAACCGAAACAGATGATCCTGTGATCTGGAGCGTTTTTGGTCATTGTCTAATTTGGTTACCAAACCATTCTAGCATATTAGGTCTGGCAGTGTGCCATCCTAGTTGCGCACAAACAAATCCAACAGAATTGATTTGTTGATTTAGAACTAGGGATGGGTGTTGTTACTATTTTATCAATACCACTTATCGATCCAGTACTTTAACGGTAGTCTTATCAGTACTTTTTGTTGTGATTTTAATATTTAAGAAAAATGATAATAATAAAAAAACTAAAGAGAACAGAATTAATTATTAAATTAAAAAAATATTTAATGTGAAATATTAATCTAAATAAAAAGCCTAACAAACACCAATGTTTGAGCAAATATTACACAAACAAACAAATTATTGTTATTAAATTATTATCATTATTATTACATACTAATTTAGAGAGACCTCATGTGATGTTTATGTCGTTATTTTAGAAGACTGCTAGCGTAAGTAATTATAAATGTTTATATTATAATTATACATTTGCATACATTTACTTTAATTTTCTTTATATATAGTATATGTAGTTGGGTCGCAGCTTGATGACAATGGGACACTGTGGGTTCCAAACCAGTTTAAAACCACTGCTTTAAATCATTCAGTTCTCTCTGCCATCGTCACTCTATTAAGTGAGCTTCATGTTGTGTGCGTGAGCTCTGTGTACAGCCGAACCTATGTGCGGAACAGAAGGACAATTTGCATGATAGATTGCCAATAACAAGTTCAGGCAAATGTCTTTTAATAATATCGCAAATTAGAAAATGCTCAAATATGCTAGGTAATGATTGTTTAGCAATAAATAGGAAATGTATTTTTTTTCTGCAGTACAGATAGCAGAACTGTTAATGTCAGAACTTATTGATACTTCAGTCTTTCATAATTTAGCACCGGTACTGATTAAGTACAGAGATTCGGTACCCATCTACCCATTTACAACATTAATCATCTAGGCTGTGAGTTCATACAAATGAAAAGACTGTTAAGTTTTACAGAAAGGAAAAAAAAACTCAACTCACAATATAGTCTTAGGGCAGACTACCAAGTGACTCCATTTAGCCAGTTTATTTCCATCAGGCATGTACTTTACATGCTGGAAAATTGACAGTCTGAAATAATGCACATAAAAATGCACATGCAAATGCATGCTTGGTAGGGAAGGCTGAAAAGTGTCAGCTGTCTTTCTCTCTGAGCTTCGTTGTAGACATGTTTAAAGATTTAAAGAACAATAACAACATTCACATGGAAATTTTGGAAAGCAGAGATGACAATTTAACAGACTCAAGCAATGTTGTTGTACAGTCACAGCTACAAAGAAAGTGATAACATGTTAAATGAATAAATAGTAATTCAAATGTGTAAAATAAAGAAGTCATCTCACAATTATTTATTTGTATAGTGATTTTAAAGCAGATGTTAAAGGGGCAGTTCATTTTAAAAATAAATAAATAATTTCTCCATACTACTTCCATTATCCACATTTTTACACACACAACTATTTGAAAATCTGGAATCTGGGGGTGAAAAAAATATATAAATGACACTGAGCAAATCACCTTTTAGTAAAGTTTTGATATATTTATCATAGGAAATTTACAAAACATCTTTATGGAACATGATCTTTAATTTAACATCTTAATGATTTGTTGGATTTAAAAAAAAAACACTACATTAAAAACACTATCACTACAGATATCCACCTTTTTCCTGAATGCAGAAGTAAGCCTATGGATGAGGCTTGCGGTTCATTATACGCTATAGGTAACTAAAGAGGAAAATAACAACGTGAAATAAACTGTAAAAAACAGTTTGCACTACAAACCGATGTGTTCATAATTAAGATAATACATTAAAATAACATAAGGCACACCAATTTTCAATATCAAGCAGCAAAACAAACTGTTGTGTACAGCTAAAAATAGGTGGACATGGATGCTATACCCATAGAAACGACAAATGGCAGTGCCATTTTTACGTCAGAAAAGGTGGATACCTGTGATACTTAAGACTGATTTTGTGGTCCAGAGTAAAATGTGGACATACTTCTATTGAAACTTTATACAATCAACTGGCTCTATATTGTGTTAAAAAGTTTTGTTACAGTATGTATTGTTTTACGTGAGCTTTCTGTATTTATGCGGATCGAATATAAAATTTTTAGAAATATTTAGAGAGCTGGCATTCATTTGAAAAATTAGTGTTCATATAAACACATCTTTCTGAATCTCAAATCAGATTGACGCAAATAAGTGCATGTACAATGTGGTAATCTGCTTCATGGAAACCTTTTTTTTCTCAACTAGTAATAATTGACTGAACAGACACCGTAAATGTTCATAAACGTAGATTTCGTAGTGTAACTACTATCTTTTCAGTGTGGTGTCAACTTGCAACACATCTTTGGACTAATCTACAGGATGAGTGCTCACTATTTCCTTTAGTTTTTTCATAATTTTAAATAAAACATTTTGCTGTGTTCACTAATATTCCAGAACGTTCTGTTCTTTGCTAGGGGGGTCAATAACATTTAACATTTTCTTAAAACCTGCATTAAAATCCACGGCTATAATTGTACCGATTACAGTGACTGATCATGCGTACCAAACTGAAAGCCTCGTACCAAACGAGTCAATAAGAATATACGTATCATTACACCCCTAATATATATATGTGTGTATGTATATTTATATATTTATTTATATATATATATATATATATATATATCAACTTGCTTGTTATCAAGGAAAATGCACACACAGATTGTGAGATTGTGTCAACTGAGATACAGTATGCATTGCAATCTAGCAACAACTATAAATTAACAATGTTTTCAAATTAAAACATAAATTCTACAAAATTAAATACCAGTAACATATTTTCATTACTGAATTAAATTACATTAAATTTATTATAAAAATAAAATAATTAATAAAACAAATACCAATTTTAATATTTTTTTTTCATGTTGACCCAAAACATTTTAGCAGGATGTAACATATACTTTAATATCTCTTGTCCAGTGTGCCAATCATTTTCTCAAATCCCTCTTTGCTAAAAGTGTTTTACACCTGAGGGGACTTCGCGTGTAGTTGGACGCTTGAACATGTCGAGTTTACTCCGGTTTCACGTTGCACACTTTAGCAGGGCGCAAGCAGCGCATATTTTTTCTTTCACACAGGGGCGGAGCAGAAGCACGTAGCAGAGAAATTACATAAATCAAAGCACATGGCTTACAGTGTTCGGAGAAGAACGCTGGAAAATAAGATAAGAAAGATGCTTGTCTACAGCCTGCAGTACAAGCTGCCAGAATGAAAGCACAATCGGTGCGCCGCTGATCAGAATACGTGCCGCTTCCGCTTTGCTTATGCAGTGTAAAGCTGGCGTGTTTAACGTGCCACTTAATTCGCACTAATCGTGCTGCAGGATGTCTAATTGTGTCTTTGCATTGACTTAACATGTAAAGGACTCGCGCTTACCGCTTCATTCGCGTTTGGTGTGAGCAAGAATGAATGTCTTGTTGTGTCCACTAATATATTTATTTATATAATATAATTGCAACATTTGCTGTAATGTAATCGCAAAGGCTGACATCGCGATTGCGATATGATTAATCGTGCAGCACTACATATTAGTATCTTAAATGTACATATTATTTCTAAAGTGTATCTAAATGGAATGCATTAGTAACATTTGAAATGGTACTGCCCCAGTGACAGCTTTTTTTGTACTTTTGTGGTAGGCTACTAGTCATGTGACATAAAAACAGCATATTTTTTGTTTCTTTAAAAGATAATTTAATTCAATTCCAGCATTGCAGCTAGTTGTATTTTGGTAGATAACTGTTAAATTTTATGTTTTAGCTTCTTTTTTTGCATTAGCTAAATCTTCTCAATGTTTGTGAGAGCTGACTTGAAATGCATTTTAAATTCCTGATCTTTTTTCTTTTTTATGTGGCCTCCAAAAAATATTTTAGCTTTCTTTACATGGCTTGCTATTTAAATGTTTGCCCTAAAGGTTAGCGAGGCATTAGTCAAAAGAGATCTAAACTGGTTAATCCTGAATGACCGTTGATTCCATAATAAAAATTCAGCTTTTTGTGGTTTCAGTAGTGCTAAAGTAACCAAATGCGTTTCTGCCTAAGCAAAATGAATAAATCTTTGTGCATTTGCCTGCATGTCTTCCAGACTTCCGCTCGCTGTTGACGCACGTTTTTGGTTGTTTGTGTTTACTACAATGAGATCTGGTTCCTTGCGTCATTTTGGTTTCTCTGAAGCTTTAAATTTGTGGTGTGATGGTACATCCTGTCCTTGAAGAGAAGGCGTTAAAGACTTTGTTAGTCTGTAAGTGTCTTCACTGTTAAACATGATCACAGTTTATTACTTTTGGATCCCATTATGTGAGTCTACTGCTTTTATATTTAGGTTTTTGTTAGGAGTGCCAGTTTTTTATTTCCCTAATTTTAAAGAAGAAACTTGTTAACTTGTCTGTTGTGTGTCAAGTCTTCTCAGTGGCACAATATCCTCAAGACGTCAGGGCCAGACATGTGAAATCATATGTGCACTTCTGTTCTCGTTCTGTTCTGAGGAAGGAAGTGTCATGTATGTGGAGGCCCACACTTTCACCCTCAGATTTGCCCACAGCCCTTATACACGCCATCGTCATGGGTACTGCTTACGAGAGGTTGCATGATTGGCTCACCTTTCTCTGAAACATTGAAAATACAGTTTCAAGATGGACACTTGAGATACAAGCTCAGGGTGTCTTGCTGTAATTAGATGTGAAGTGTTCTCTTGCCCAACACCAGCACCAGCTTACACTTTAATTACATATTTTCAACAAAGAAACCCCAAATATATAGGCCAAAAATTTGAACACACCTCCTCTTTCAATGTTTTCTTTATTTTCATGACCATTTACGCAGAAGTCAGGTAATACACAGCAAATGGCCCTTACACACGTATATATATATATATACGACATGAAGTAACAGAACAAACTGAGACAGACTAAATCCAGAAGAACTGTGGCAACGTCTCCAAGGTGAAGAAGAAAAAAACCAATGTGAAAAGCTACCTGAATTACTATGGGCAAGTGTAGCTCAGAAAAGAAGCTGTTTTACCAAAAGCTGGAATACCAAATATTTATTTGATGTAGTTAATAGAAGGTAATTGATAAATTAAATCTATTTATGGCATTATTTTTTAAAAAAGCATCATCATTTTACTTTGAACTTTACTGGAGCTTCCCTGGTAGGTTTTTTCTTCATCTTGGAGACGTTGCCACAGTTTGTCTGGATTAAGTCTGTTTCGGTTTGTTCTGTTACTGCATGTTTTTCCAGACAGACTGGATGATGATCAGATCAGATCTCTGTGTAGAGCAAAACACACAGAGATCTCTGTGTGGACTCCTTGTGAAGACAATAATGTCACTGCATTATTGCAATTAATAAAAAAAAAAATGTGTTTGAAAATGTAAACTGATATTTCCACTGATACACACAAACACACACACAAAACAAGATTTTTGGAATGTTCTATTTAAATATCCACTATTTTGCATACATTTCCAGAAGAGAATAGTCAGTACTGGATTTAGTTGGTTTTAAAATTTGTTTCCTTTTGTTGATGCATTAAGAATAAGATTTTCACAGTTTTTTTTACTCCATAATTCCAAAAGTACTGTTAACAGCCAAAAAAAAAAATTACAATGAAATTAGAAATATGTTTATATATATATGTGCTGCCAAAGTGGAATTTTTTGTCTTGGTGCTGAAGAAAAGATTTTTTGTAGAAATGAGTTCTGAAATTGTAAATTGAAATTGAAAGTGCAATCAACACTTAAAATGTATTTTGAAGTTTTCTTTCCATTAGTTTGAAACATTTTATGAAAAGTCAAATAGCCCTAAGTCTCAAATATGTTCAGTGGATGAAAAGAAAAACTGTTTTGCCTGACACCTCTTAACTTTAAATAATTATGTTTATTAATAAAATTATGAACGCATGTCTTCCATTTGTCCTCCAACTGTCAATTTCAGTTTTTTATGAAATTTTGAGTTTTTTTTATATTACACAGTTGTCAGGTTTCATTAGTGATTTCAAATATGAAATTTAATCATGAGCTTAGTGAATGGTTTTGGAGAATTTGATATTCCCCATTTCAAAGAGATAGGAGCTCAACTTGGATGCCCGAGTGGCATGACTTGTCTTAAAGAGACTTTTGTTATTCCCAAATAACAACTGGTAAAAGTAATAACATGGGCTCATCCGTGTACTACGAATCATCCTAACCATTAGTAATTGTATCTAGAGCCCTGCAAGTGCCTCAAATTTAGGTCCGATCCCGGCCTTGGACCAAGAAACTTAGGCTCGAGGCTGGCCTGTATCCGACAGCTTATCAGAATTACCATCCCGAGCCCGTCTTTTTCCCCCTTCTACCAAAACATTTTATACTGCTGTTTCAGCTATTAAACTAGTTCAGTTTTGTGTGTAATGGCAGAATATTTATATTTTGTTCAGTTTTTTTCATTAACCTAATTTAGACATTATTTGTTCGTTAAATAAAAGTTTGTGTTTTTTAAAGTACCCAAGCAGCCAGTGGCAGACAGTGAGCTGATCATAAAGTATGACTGATCAATTTAGCTTCTCCAATCGTCACGACTTGCCTAAAAAAAATCGAAAGGCATGCTAAAACAGTTCAAACATAACAATATTTAAACTTTACACAATAAAAGAATAAATGTGCGGCATGATTGTTTGTGCAGAGTGACGCTATACAGTGTGTTCTGCAGTACATAGAGGCACGGGTCAGTACTTGGATTTTATAGCCTTTGCCTTATTTTTAGGAGTAATATAGGTAGGAGTAATACATCATTCAGAACTGTATAGGGTCTACTTTTATTTGTGTGCACTGACAGTAAACGTGATTTTGTAAAATAAAGAAAACAAGTGCGTTCTGCCTTCTCGTCTTAAAAAGGAGCGCTTCACAAAATGAACTGAAACTCGGCGAAAAAGACATGATAAATATATCTATAGAAAGCTTTAATTTACCACTTAATGAAAAATTTTATCATTCTGCCGCCGCCATCCTGTGGCTTAAACATGCTTAACCATGAGTTAAAATGGAGGACTTCAACATTAATTTCAACGTGATGGAAATAAACCAAATTTTACAGCAGTGGACAGAAGATGCATTGACTGACTCCCCAGTTAAAACAAATATTTATTATATTATATTATATTATATTATATTATATTATATTATATTATATTATATTATATTATTTACTATGTGGCAAGAAGTTGTGTAATAAGTGGGATAATGTACAGCCAGCAGGTTGTTATCACAGAATAAAGCCCAACAGGCTTATCGGCAGCCCGATGCCAAGTGTGATTGTGTTTTAATTATGATAATAAATATGATGGTTTCATTCTAAACATAGGGATTATTTCTCATACACCCAACATAATGTATTTACCTAACCATGTCATGTCAACAAATTGAAAAGTCAGCCATCTATTAATTATCATGTCAATCACAGCGCCTTTAGACCCAACAGCCTTTTACCCCAAATACCTTACTTTTACAAATTCCTTCATTTTTTTTTAAAACTGTTGTTTAATTATATTAAATGAAACTGAAAACCATAAAGAAGACCTTTGTCTCAAAATATGTTCATTAACTTTAACAATTCTCATTTGCTACTTAAATCAACATTTAAAAAAATAAATGAAATATTAGATCAAGTAAGCACAAAATCAACTTTGCGATCACACAATCAAGCTGAGGCAGGTTTTTTTTTGTCTCATTTTAAAAATGAGAATGATCCGGGGGAAAAAATGGAAACAGAAACTAGCTGAAAATATTTTCTGATTTCTGACTGTGGTCCTGCAGCCACTTGAGTATTGAGCCTCACACCGTGGGAAGCATTTTACAATGATGCACAAAAATTCCCCTTTAAGATTCCACTATAGACATTTAGAAAGCACAGAGATTTGAGTGTGCTTTTCCTTGGTATGTATCGTAGCGTGACAACTGATCTGCCATAACCAGTTTAATAAACAGGTGTCTAGCTCTCAGTCCCCATGAGGAATATTTAAATAACGCTGACCTGAAATTACCAAATGTAGTTCGGTTTCTCTGTATCACAATGGATGTTTCTTATAAACTACACTGTTGCAAATTAAATTCATTTTAAACATTGGTGTGATGTAAAGAAAAAAAATATGCAAGGGATTTAATTTTATGCACCACAAATGGATAGCATGATGTTCGAGAATGTAAGCAGACTGAATGCAAGTTTGTTAAAACAGTTGATACTTTTAATTAAGTGCTTCTGGAAACGGAATCTATTTTGACTTAATATTATGAGAAGCTCCAAAGTAGCTTCTTCGAAAACAGATCATACATTATTAATAATCCTGAGATCTCAACACGGCAGTAAAAATGTCACCAGACCAGAACATCTCTGTTTCATTTCCATTACTTTGCGTTGTACTGATAAAACAGGCTGAGTTGGTCTGTGCAGTCATGCACTAAAGGTATTGGAGATAATAAAGCATCAACCTTTTCAGCTTGTTTGTCTTTATCTATTTGCACTTTTACTCTGTTATACTCCTTAAAAGACAAAGCAGTGATCGCTATTCTTTGTGCCTTTTTACCATAACGGATCAGTTTCTGGTCAAGCCAGGAGTAAGTAATGGATATTATATTGAATGTATGGTGTAAATGCATGGGTTTCAGATCCCTGTGGTGAATCTGGATGTAGGCCAGCTTGACGCTCGTTATCAGTGTGGAATTGGACCCTTAGTGCTGCAGTTATCTCCACTGTGTTTGCTCAGACTTCACAATCATCAGAGCTGCCATCCAGCTCTGTGGTTTAACCCATAAACTCCCGGTGTTGTGCAAGACACCATCCTGAATCCTTAACAAATTTGTTGTATTGGTATGGAGAAAATTACTGTGGAAGTCAACGGCTGACCATAACTGTCTGCTTATTGACATTCTTTAAAAATATCTTGTTTTGTGTTTACCAGATGAAAGAAACTGGTTTGGAATAGCTTGAGGGTGAAAAAATAAGTTTTTCATTTTTGGGACAGAACAGCCTGCATGACATTTTGTATTTTAATCGCTTTTATGATATCTGCTTCTTTTAATTTATTAAGCTTAATTGTCTGTGATATGTGTCTGCTGATTGTGTAACCTAAAACATTTCTTTTTGATTTGAGGTTATCTTGTTGATAATGAGCCTTCACAAACTTTTGTTGTTGTGGTTGCCAGATGTCAAGAGCTTAAGTCCCAGTCAAATCTGAATTGTGCATTAAATCACAGAACCTTTTTCTAAATGGTTCCATAAAGAACCTTTAACATCCGAAGAACCTTTAAGGTCTTGAAAGAAGGTTCTTTAGTTTTTAAAAAGGTAAGAAAGAGGTGGTTCTTTTAAAGAACCTTTGACTGAATGGTTCTTTGTGGAACCAAAAATGCTGTGGGGAACCTTTTGAAGCACTAATACACTCTTAAAAATAAAGGTTATTCACAGTGATGCCATAGAAGAACCATTTTTGGTTCCACAAAGAACCATTCAGTCAAAGGTTCTTTAAAGACCCATGTCTCTACCTTTTTAGAAACTGAAACTTCTTTCAAGACAAAGAACCTTTAATGAAACTGAGAGGTTCTTCAGATGTTAAAGGTTCTTTATGGAATCATTTAAAAAAAAAAAAAAAAGCTTCTTCTATGGCATCGTAAAGCACCTTTTTTTTTAGGAATGTATTTTTAAGAGTGTAGTACGTCAAAACACAAAATACATAAACCTTAAACAACCTTCTGGATGTTTAAATGTTGATGTGCCAGAAAAATCTTACTGTTTCTCCTGTGTCAACAGCCAGAGAAAGATATCACAATAACTTTTTATTGGACATTGATAAAGAGGTATAGTCTTCTGCAGGGAAATAGGATCTTGCATGACACTGAGAATGTCATTGTCTGCAACACGATATTCTCTGTGCTGAAAAGTTTTAAATACTGCTTAATAGCCATGGGCCTCAAATGCACAAGATACTAGTAAACAAAGATTAATTTGAGATGTCTCAAAAAAAAGGTCCAAACGTTTTATTAAGGACAAGGACCTTGTCATGTAGAGGTGATTTGATTAAACAAGTTTAACTTTTGAAACAAGGAAATGGAGTAAATGGGAGTAATTCAGGCAAGTATCACTTTTAGCATCCAGCCAGCACCATAACGTGACAACTCACAATATAGTCAACAAAGCATCACATGAAGTGTAGACACTGTGCGAATAAAAGGTTTACAGATGCAGTGAATCGACTAAGGTGTGGTCAGAACTGATGACAAATAATGAAATGCAAATGTGAGGGGAATACTGATATTTTCCTTTTAACACAAGATCACACTGCTGAAGTCAGAAAATGATCATGGCATGGGTGTATTTCTTGTGTCATGTTCTGTGAGTAAGACTGTGTTTTTGATTTACTCTTCGGTTGCAAAAGCTGCTGTAAAGTTGGTGAGTTTGTATGCTTTTTACGGATCAGTTCAAACTGTGTTCAGTCTGTTATTCTATTCATTCAGAATTATGATTCAGTGATTCACTTTTGCATCATCGCTCACAAAAATTTGAAATTTTTATGTATTTTTCAAGATTTAGTGAAGAGGTGAATATTGAACTGGAAAGACCAATAATTATATTATTAATCATTAACTTTATGTATTGAATATACATTTTTCTGATCTTTTATATCTATTATTGCTGCTGTTTCTTGTTTTCTGGGGAGTTTTTTGTTTTGTTTTTTTATCTTGAAATGTGAGAGATCTCTATGTTTATCTCTTTCTATAAAAACTTCAATAACAAACTAGAGTAGAAATAAAATCCTGTAATTAAACTATTAACATGTGACTGTAAATAAATTTATTCCATCATACATTAAATAATGAAGACTCAGGCTCCTATGTTTATGTTTAATTATTTGATTATTATTATTATTTGGCATTTTGCATCTAAAATTTTTTTTGTTTTGTTTAAGGGGGAGAATTGATATTTCGGCTCAAAATGTTTGGTTGCTCCAATTTCAGTGCATAATTAATCAAATATTTAAACTTATGTTTTCTACTTTTTTTTCCTCAGGTAGGCCCCTGTGTGTGTGGGGGGGTCATCTTCCCCTTAGCTGTCTCTGGTGTCTGTCGAGTACAAGACCATCACTTCCGGTTTCCTGAAGGCCTGCCTTCTGGATCAAGCTCACAAAAAGTGGTGTGGTCCGTTTTCGGCTGTGGGGGGGAAGTAAAAGGCCAGAATCCCAGCGTGTCCCGTTTCACAGGCAATGAAGCTGCAGGCGGTGATGGAGAACCTGCACAGACAGCAGAGAGCCAAACTGCTGATGGAGCAGGCGGGGCAGTCACACAGCCCTGCCCCAATAGGGGAGGAGCTAAAGGCAATCTCCGCCTCTGACACGGAGCAGGCACAGATGGCAGCACTGGCAGCAATGCGTGCGGTAGCAGCTGGACTTCAGAGGGCCGACAGCCCCATGTCTGAGCACAGTAGTGCAGGGGATGAAGATGATGAAGAGGAAGAGGAAGGGGAGGAGCAATACAAAGATATGATGGGGTCTGAGGAGGAAGAGCAGATGTAAGTGGGCAGTCATATGCAAATGAGCTGCTGCTTGAGTTGGTTGTTTTACGTTTATAAATGCCATTATGTTGTGCTGAAATAGTGATTGTTTCGTGTGCATAGGTGTTAATTGAAGTTCATTATTTGCAATGACCAGAAATTTGGAATGTTTTGTTTTGTTTTACTTTTACTTTTTTTACTCTGCTTTTTCTGCTTAAGGCGGCATTAATTTGACTATAATAAAAAAAATGTGCTAAAAAGAAATTGGACAAACATCGTTCACATCTTCAAAAAATGTGCAATACTACAGCATAATGCTATATATTAAATGTGTGGCGTTTTGAAAATTATTTTCTACTTTTAACAGAACTCGGGCATTTCATTTGCTAAGCATCCCTCTTTAATGCTTCATCTCATGTGATTCTGTGTAGAAAACAGAAATGGGATGAAGATGACTTTGAGGGTGAGATGGAGGAAGATTATGATGATGATCTAGGAGATGAAGGGCTGCAGTCGGGCCGTGAGGTCATCACCCCAGGCAGAGGCATCCTTCTCTTACCTCACCGTCATCTAAACCCTCACTCCCAGCTGCTAAAGCCTCGGATCAGTTCTGAGAGCGAACCACGGCCCCTGACTCACTCCGCTCATTCATCCCACGGGCCACTCCATGGACAGGACCACGCTGACTGGACCTATGAGGAGCAGTTCAGACAGGTCAGAAATTAATGTGTACACTAAAGGGGCAATATTTGCCTCTGGAACTGATTGGCAGAGGCATTTTGTGTTTTTTACCTTTGTTTGTTTACTCACTCTCATGTTTTTCTAAACCTTTCTTTGTTATGCAAGGAAGTGGCTAACTAAACAGTTCATGGTTCAGTTTTGTGAAAAAATAGTATGGAAGTCAATGGCTACCAGCAACTGTTCGATTACTATTAGAAGATAGAAACTCAAACAGGTTTGTAACAACATGAGGGTGTGTAAAATACTACAATATTTTAATTTCTGGCTGAACTATACTTTTAATTTAGCCATTTACTTCAAGTAATGACAGTACTATAAATTACAACAAAGCCCATCTGCAAAGATGGAACAGACGCTGCATCTGACTTGGCGCCTATGTCTATTTACACACACTGCTCATTTGCACTTATATATACACACAACTTGCATCTTGTAAAAATCATACAAATGTGAAAAAAAACCCAGGGTTAAGCTGCAGTTGCAATGATTATTGCTCTTGATATATGTTTTAATGATTAATAAAGTCTATGTTTTGTTTTTCTGGCTACAGGAAATAAAAAGCTAAGGACAGTATATGAATTGGTTCCTTTTTATGCATTGTAAACTTTGGTAGTGTTTTTTGCCCCAAGCATTACTATCCAGGTAGACAGGGTTCCTAAAACAGGTCCTGCTACAGTGATGTTCGTCAAAAAAAAAAATAAAAAACCAAATAAACACACCTTGCACACCTGGATGGTTGCAGGTGTGTAGGATAAATGTTGTGTAAAGAATAGAATTTGTTGCGTTCACTAGTCCTAGTGCAAATATTTATTAACAGTGTCTTTATTTTACTTAGATACCGCAGCGTTACGGTCTAGTGGTCTTCTGAAGGGGTTGTGCCTGGAGAAGTTCGTTGAGGCAAAACAGTCTTTATGAATAAATATTTGCAGGCAACGACAGCATGCCGAATTTGAGGAAAGAACTTAGCTAATTGATGTGGGGCTGTGTGTTATGCTGAGTGTAAGATTTTGTGAGAACAGGTTATGAAAGCAGAACTCGTGAACTATGCAAGAGTCATTGAGTTCATCTGACCAGCACTGCTCAGAAACACTACATTTACATTTTGTAGTTTCAATTACATTGGTGCACAACTAATTGCAAGCTAGATTGTCTTTAGCTATAATCCTGAAATTGTGGTCATGGATTTCATGCATGTACAAGTTTTTTTTTTGCTGTTTGTTGAATCTAAACCATAGATCAAACACTGACATTCACAACACACATTCTGCTGCACAGCTATATATTATCTGTGGGCGTTTAGCTCGTAAGTGTAGGCTGTGGGCTGTTATGATGACATGTGAGCTCAAATAAAGAAAGATTTGAGGCATAATTACAGAGTCTTGCAGAATCCCATACATGCATATTTGTTGGTTTCTCAAAATTAACTTTGAATATTGAATGATTGAATTAGTTCCTAGAGACAGGAAGAGTTTGGTTGCCCTGCTGTTTGAGCCAATGAAGAGTCTTTATCTAGAGCAGCACTGATGACGGCAGAAGAGTTACACACTTAAAACCAAAATTATTATTTCAAATGGTAGGAAGTTTTTTGTTTTGTTTTGTCACTGTACCAAAGTTTCAGTAGTATCACTAAAATACTAGTAAAATTCCATGACAGTTGATATCTGTTTTATTTTAATATTTCCTAAATTAACTGTTTTCAAAATGCATAAAAAATTGTTAATTATTTGTGCTTTTAATAGTAGTGCTGTCAAAAGATTAGTCAGTGTGTATATTTATTTTTTAAATACAAACACATACAGTGTATATATATACACATAACATTTTTCTTTAAATATGTACATAAAATGATTGTATTTATATGTGTACAATAGAGTAGGGCAAAAAAGTATTTAGTCATTTCTCACACTTAAAAAGATAATAGAGGCCTAAATCACATTTTAGAATTTTTAAAGAATTTATTTGCAAATTATGGTGAAAAATAAGTAATTGGTCAATAACAAAATTTATTTTCATATATACCCTTATATACCCTTTGTTGGCAATGACCGAGGTCAAATGTTTCTGTAAGTCTTCACAAGGTCTTCACACACTGTTGCTGGTATTTTGGTCCATTCCTCCATGAAGATCTCCTCTAGAGCAGTAATGTTTTGGGGCTGTCGCTGAGCAACACAGACTTTCAACTCCCTCCAAAGACTTTCTATGGGGTTGAGATCTGGAGACTGGCTAGGCCACTCCAAGACCTTGAAATGCTTCTTATGAAGCCACTCCTTTGTTGCCAGGGCAGTGTGTTTGGGACATTGTCATGCTGAAAGACCCAGACACATTTCATCTTCAATGCCCTTGCTGATGGATGGAGGTTTTGTTTTCTGGACATGAATTGGCTTAAGCAGGGGAAAACATCTGGCACTGCAGTATTTGATGGCGGGGCAGTGTGTTACTGATGGTAGCCTTTATTACTTTGGTCCCAGCTCTCTGCAGGTCATTCACTAGTTGGTTCTGGGATTTTTGCTCACAATTCTTGTGATCATTTTGACCCCATGGGGTAAGATCTTGCGTGGAGCCCCAGATCGAGGGAGATTATCAGTGGTCTTGTATGTTTTCCAATTTCTAATAATCGCTCCCATAGTTGATTTCTTCACACCAAGCTGTTTACCTATTGCAGATTTAGTATTCCCAGCCTGGTGCAGGTCTGCAATTTTGTTTTGTCTTTGACAGCTCTTTGGTCTTGGCCATAGTAGAGTTTGGAGTGTGACTGTTTGTACAGAAAGCAAGCAAAGACTGCTCCCTTTTTAATTTTCATTCATTTTCTATTTTCAGAAGTCAGGGAAATAACATTATGTTTGCTGTATTAATGTGATATAACATCTGTAGAATAGCTATTTTGCGCCGACTGCATTGTCTTCATCTGGTTTCCTTTGTATTTCTCTCTAAGTAAATGGAAAAAGTGTTCCGCTCTCCTAATTTAATTTACAATATCTACCATGAATAATACTCTGGAATACACTAAGAATCTTTCATTTTTTTTCTCCCCAAACCCTGATGTCTCTTTCCAGGTTTGCTATCATATGGATGCTGTAACACTTTACAGCATGGTTAACATTAGTTAATGAATTAACTAACATGAACAAACAATGAACAATGCATTTATTACACTATTTATTAATTTTTGTTAACGTAAGTTCATAATTAGCAATAACTAAGATTAATAAATGTTGGAGATTTATTGTTCGTTCTTATGTCATCTTAACAAATGAACCTTATTGTAGTGTTAAAAAATTTCCATTTAATAATCTATGGATAAAGGATGATCATGCCACTTCATAGTAAAATAATTAAAAAAAAAAAAAGCATATTATTGCATTCATTGAGCGAACCTTTTGCTGATTGTCTATGAATTCGCTGACTCATAGTCAGTGGAAACTCCTGTTTTACTTTTGTCATTGAGATCATTTGTGGCTGATTTATGGAACTGAAAGGCAGCATGCAATAGCACTCTTGTGAACATGGTCAGTGCCATTGTAATGCTGTTTCCCATAATGACCATTTCATGTTCTCCAGAAGTGCTCTGACCATCTGTACTCTTCCTGGGGAATTTTTAAACCCAGATTACAGAGCACTGCAGGTTATTATTCAATAATCATGTTGGATTTGAACATTTTGTACCCTACTTTTGAGCACAAGGTCATGTGATATGATTCTGCTGGGCATGTGATGTGCTGAGTGAAGCGTTTGCAGGTGTTTACAACGGGTGGTTAGCGGCCGACAGAAATGCTATCGGCGCTTTAGCATTCAGTTCAAGTTTGATCTTCATATCAAGTCGTTGCCAGAAAACGTGAATATTGTGGGCAGTTACGCAATCGAGACGTGCAGCAGTGTGTACGTTGAGATGTTGCACAATGATTGGGTGGTACTTGAATGGTTGTATAATGAATACTTTAAACCTCTGCTACGTTCTGAAGGTGAAACTGGATGATATGCTTCGTTGCAGCAACACACTAATGGTTTTGGACATTTTACCTGCTGCATTATCACAGTAGTTTAGTGTAGTTTGTGCTGGCATGTGTGTGTGTAAAGGGTTAAGGGCCGTGGTTTATTTTGGGCAGGTGGGTGGGGGCAGTGAGGAATGTGCCTGAGGGAAAGTGATAATCTGGACCCTGGCAGAAAACATTTAAAAAAAAAAAAAACGCCAACGTCTTTATCGGCTGTCACAGCTGGAACCTTTCCAAACTGAACTCTGGCACACTTTTAACAAATAAAAACCCATGACTCATTTCTGCGGGTCTTAAAAAAACTTAATTCCCCCTTTCACAAATAAATAAGAGCTGGTAAAATCATGGCATTAAATGTTGAATGTGCTGCAAAAAAACGAATCCTCATTATTTATGTTTGTTTTGCAATGCAAATTTTGTTGCGATGCAAAGTGAAGTCTTGTTTTCTGAGAAATTGAACAAATTTAGTGCTGTAAAATGATTAATCCCGATTAGTCGCAGCCAAAAATAAAAGTTTTTGCTTATAATATGTGTGTGTATATATATAAATACACATGCATGTATACATTTCAAATATTTATATATAATATCAATTATATTAATATATCTGAAAAAAAATATATATAATATACTGTATATGTTTGTATTTATATATATTTAATAAATCATCACTGTGTATACAAACACACATTGTAAATAAAAAAACATATTTTGAATGCAATAATCATGATTAATCATTTGACAGCACTAAACAAAATTACAAGTTGTTACAATTATCGTTAAAAGCTTGTTTGCCTGTGAATTAAGTTGATTTTAATTTGAGACCACTGGCAGATTATAGCTTATTTTATCACAAACTCACTAAATTTGGACTTTTACAGAAAACGATACTACTTGCTTCTCAAGTAAATGTATTTTGATTTAAGAATCTTTAAATGTTTATTAACAATACAAACAGACTAATGTTGAGGGTCATTAGTTTTTGTAGTGTGATCAGAAGGTGCCGTAAAAACCTGTTCTAGTGGTTTGGATCAGAGCTGCTTTCTGTTAAATTCATTTAAAAGTAACACAGATTGGCTGGTTTTATAAAGTTCCTTACATTTTTTCTTCACTTAAAGTCGTTCAAAAATGTGCCTTCTTAAAACCTGCAAACTTAAAAGCCAGCCTGTCCTCCGGCGTTAAGCAGAGCATGTAAAAGGTTGACAGCTGCTCTGTTTCCTCAAACAGCTGGGACACGGCCAAAATAAATGCAAAGCCACTGCGTCTCTGATTATGTTTGATACAGATATTAATTAATCGTGTTTTAAGGCATGCTGCCAAAGCCTCTAACACAACTATCTGCGTCTGCCATAGAGTCAATTGAATAAAGAAACAGATTTATTCACTGGTATCAAAAATTACATGTTGTAATCATTCACACAATGAGGGTGGCTTCAGTACTATTGTCTGCTGCTGGCCAAGTTTGTGGTTTTAATTCATTGGAATTGTTCTGATTTGCCTTTTTTTTTATCCTGTGCTGTTCAACTTAATAAGAAACGTCCATTGCAACAGATTGTTGTTGTCCCTATACAAATTGTGTTTTCAGTGCTGGCAGGTGGTCACTGTTTCAACAACAACTCCAAGATGCATTTCTGTTTAACTGAATCAGTCTGTGAGCAGAATTTTATAGACCTCATATATGGTGTATCTATATGTACCCACTGTCTGGGTGGTTAGATGCAGCTTCCTCTTCCTTATAACAGAACAAACAATGCCATCTTTGTAGGCTTTACAGGATTCAGAACTACACTTGTAAAGCTCTGTGTGTGCATCCATTTGTCATCTACCTGTGTGTACACTCAAAAAACAGCTTGTAGATCTAACTTAATCAAATTCTAACACATATTTCCCTTCATTTGAACGGATTTATTTGAACTTTAAGTTAATAGTACCAATGAGTAAAATCCATGCTAATACAATGAGGTCACACCAATTTTATTTGACATGTTCTGTGAATGTTCCCTGAACATAATTCATTCTTGTTGACCCAACCATTGGTGTTGCTACAGACAGGTGCCTTTGTGCACTAGAGTTTCGTTGAGTTTTCTGCGTTTTAATAAAAATGGAAAGGCCTGGTAGAGTTCAAGCTTTTAATGTTTAGTTACTTGAAGGTGATTTTATGAGGGTTGTTTTAATATTTTTTTTATTTTTTGAAAATCAAAAAATGCACACAGTTTCCTGTAAGGGGTAGGTTTAGGTGTAGGGTCCGTGTAGGGGAATACAACATACAGTTTGTACAATATTGTTAAACAATATTATTATTATTAAATTATTCAAAATCTAAAAAATAACTTTTCACAATGTTAATTATATAAATTAAAAATAAAAGTGCACTACATATTCTATCTACTTGTTTTTTTATTTATTAAATATTTTGACCCATCTAATACTTGCAATGTATATTCTTATTATATTCTTTTTCTATTCTAATTCTTTTCTTTTTTATTTCCTATAAATAAAACAAATTTATTTGGAGCCGTTATTCATTTGAATGCTTGCGACTGCGTAATCTATATTAACATGGCAAGTTGCTACAGTAAGTGATAACCCTAAACAGTCTACATTTGATCGAATTTCAAGAGGAGTGTCTCTGATTTCATCACCTCTTCTACATAATTTTTTGCAATGCAGGATCATAAAGAGAAAAAAAGTAAAACCAAATATAAAGAGAATTTTCTTATACGTATTTACATTTTAGTGCAACTTAAAATAATGTTGTGTGCATCATTTTTGGAAAGTATATGAATTTCAGACATACTAAAGATATACTGTAAGGTTTTTCCAAAAGTGCAAACTCTATTTATCAATTAAAGAGTATTTATTTTTACCTTATGTTGTTCCAAACCTGTATGACCTTTCTTCAAAAACATGTTTTGACCATATATGTCTTTGATAAATATTTAAAGCAAAAGATAAAGTCATATAGGTTTGAAATGACATAAAAGCGGTTAAATGATGATTCATTAATTCACTTTTAGTTGAAACCTGTCGTTTAACTATAAAACCATTATAATGCACAACCTTGTGTTTTTTCATCAATATAATTCATAATACTACCGTATCTGGTCAATTTTATTGCTTATTGTTTTTTAAGGTGGGACTAGTCTTCCCATGCAGCTGGATTTAAAAATGCACTTTTAGTTAATTTCTTCATAAACCGACTGTATGCATTAATATATAT
>JAUCNO010000044.1:989096-1010826 GCA_032353835.1 Enteromius viviparus
GACCATGTCGATTGGGAACACAGCTCATGCACGGAGCTCTCTTCTAATTAGCTGATTATCAAAATCAGGTGCGTTAACAAAGAGAGAGATGCAAAACACGCAGAGCAGGGGGGCGCGAGGACCAGGGTTGAGAACCACTGCTAGGCCATGGCTGACCCTTAGATTACATAGTTGTAGATTACATAAATAAACTTGAAATGTATCCTAAAGTATGGAAAGACCCTGAAACCTTTTGTCCATCTTTTTCATCTAGACTTCATCTTAGAAGTTTTCTTTTTATGTACATATGTACTTTTTTTTTCTTCTTTTTTTTTATAATTCAACCATGAGTTGGGTTTTTTTTTTTTTAAGTATGTGGGGTTTGAGTTTGTTCTAAATTTAGAAATATGTGTACATTTTTATTTATGAATCATGTTTTCTGCGTGAAACCATTCGCCTACGCAGGTTTTACACACTGATATTTGCACACGTGCAGTTTGTGAATGAGACCCGAGGAAATGGTTGTGAACAAATCTGTGATCAGAAGTCAAATGTTTGACCTCTTTACATTGTTTAAGATAAACAGGCCACATGAGATGTGAGAAAGGAAGCAGTGTTATTTTAGTACCATTGAGAAACCTTTTTTCATTTTAAAGCTTTATTTATATATTTATATATTATATATGTTTTTAAATATGTCAGTATAGTGGTTTTTGTTTTTAGTTATTATTACATCATGTTAAAGTAAAAATTGTAAGTGCTACCTTGGTTTGAATAAAATGTTAAATTGTAACATTCTTATGGTGTTTTTTTTTTTTAAGGGTTTAGGTTTGGTTATATAACCCTGACAGGAAGTGAGCAGGGTTCACCGTGCAAAAAATGAATGAAGCTGTTACAATGCCAAAAGTAACCTGCTACCGAGTTCCTCCCTTTTTGTTCTCTTTATTTCTGTCAGAGCAAGTATCTCAAATTTAAAGTTAATTGTGTCACCCATGTTTTGCTCTGTGCAATTCTTTCTGTTTCTGTCACTTTAGACATGAGAGTGCCTAAATATTGACTCATGGGTCCAATAAATTGCTTTGTTGTGTATTTAACAATTTAGGTTATGGTTTGAAAATGTGGTTTGTTATCATTAAGATCTTTCACACATTAGAAATGATGTTAATATTATGGTTCAGTTTTAATGTGTTAGTTAGTTTCTCCTTGCATGTAAGTCTAGATTTTTCACTTGAGGAAAATTTATTGCTTAATTTTTTATTTTCTTTCAGCATTTGCATTGTCTTGCATTGGTCACGAGCTTCCATACATTTTCATGGTTGTAGTTGCTGGATATCAAGAGTTTAAATCCCCCAGTCAGAGCTTTCCTCATAAATGAAAATGTACATATATATATATATATATATATATATATATATATATATGAGACAGGGAGAGAGACAGAGACATGATTGACAGTTTAACCATTATCATGAAAAGTTTTTGTGTTTGAAACTTCGAAACTTTGAAGCCCACACAGATTTCAGTACTGGTTAAATTAATAAACAATTTGAATAACTGAGCTAAAATTCAGAGTTTCGGGTTTCTGAAATGAATTTCTCGTTCCTTGCAGGTGTTTCTGGTGAGGCACTCTTTAGCTGGGGGCGTTGTGTTTTCTCTCAGTAATACAGAAACCACATTCTCTTCTGCCTTCAATATAACCCCCCCAATCAAATGAAGTCAGATTGAGGCGTCTGAGAACAGGCGCCTCTATCAGATCGATACTGTTCTTATGTGCTTTCATAGTTACCCATCCCCCATTCAGGTCTTGTTTGTTTCCGGCCCTTCCCCCGTATTGTCGTTTTGCCTGCCTCTTGAGGTGATTGGCAGGTGTGAAATGTTGCTGCGTCGTTTCGAGGCCAGCAGCTCACGTGTCATCGAAACAATGTCAGACCTTCTCAGTGTCGATCCAAGGTGTCCAATTCTGCATTCATTCACTCGCTCACTTTTGAGATGTAAAATTGACACACACAAAAATTTACCTTTTTTTGTTACTTGTAACTAGGGCTACTTGATAACGGTTAAACCGTTAATTATGATTATTTTGCTCAGAACATGTTGTTTTTGGGTTTTTTTTTTCACGTTTTAAGTATCACTTCAAACCACAAATCAAGAAAGCACCTGCTTGCTTGTTTGCTCACAGCACAAATGAGTGCATAAAGAAAACACTGACTGTAGATTTTTATTTGAGCAGAATATACCCAACTAAACTCCAACTTGCATGTTTGTCTGTGTTTTAAACTCATTGATAGTTAAGTAAGCCTATGGAAAGAAAATGCCTCAATTTGTGAAGAAACTGTGATTGTGGGATTTTACCTCTTGACATCTGGCAACCCCTACTATGAAAGCTTGTCAAGGCTTATTAAAAAGAAGAAAAATAGGATTTATTCTGCAGCCCCACTGTTAATAGAGAGATGTTACATATGTGGGTAATTATTTCTGTACCCGTTTCTTGAGAAACTCTACATTCCTGAGTTCAAATGGGGATGCCAATGCTTGTTTATATCATTTAGTTTTTATTTGCTGTGATGTCAGTCGATAGTTCTCACAAAATTGTTCTCAGCAAATTTATGACACCACATTTAAGGCCTAAAAATCTGTTGAAGTTAAACATTTACATCCAAACGACTCTTTACTTGATGTCAGACTGCTCTGCCTCCACCTGCTTTAAACAGATAAACAGATGTGTTTCTAAAGTATAAGGGAGGAGGCTTGGGGTGTAGCAGCAGAATGTTAAAAGCTATAGACCCTTTAGGAGGGGAACTCAGAACAAGAAATGAATTCTTAATGACTGGGGGGTGTTCCAGAAAGCAAGGTTAATGTACCATCTACTAAACCCTGAACTCTCGGTTGTTCAAACCAAACCTTGCTTACTCAAGGTATGCTGGTTCCTAAAAGCATCCGGGAGTAAGTTCATTCAACACAGAGTATGTTCCTGGTTTAGCACGCAAGACATTCCCAGCAGAGCAACGAATCGACGAGTCTCTATGGAAACCGACGTTAAGAAAAGCACACTATGCTGTTTTTCTTCTTCTTCTTCTGCAAAAAGGTCATTTACATACTGAGTGTGTATCGACCACCTAAGTTGTGGTTGTGTGATCTTTTATTTTCGTTTAATCTTTAATCCTTGAGAATAAGAATTATATTGTTTGTTTTTTGCGAAATTCTATAATAAATCATATAGCATATGTATTTTTATTATAAAAGCACATTATAGTAAATGCAGATCCATGATGTGAGATGATGATGATGATGATGATCAAATGCAAAAATATATTATAAAATAAACTTTACCTTGTCATAAGTGTTTTATAATTTATCCAGAAAACTATAATGCATACCAATAATCTATTTATAAAGTTGGAGTTTAGTGATGTCTAATTAGATATTGAATTGATTGTACAAAAATGTTTTGCACTTGTCTGGTGTGAAATTACATTTAAAAAATGGCACCGACTTTAACAATCAATACCACATTTTACATTTGATATCTCACTTTATAGCTGTACGCATTGTTTTCTTTATTTTTGTCATTCCCACCAGAAGCACTGAATTAATTTTGTAATTATGGTTTTACCACACGATAAAGTCCCCTAATGGTGTTTCTTCCATTGCTATTCTGATCAACAAACAAATGACTCATTCACATAATCTTTTGACAAACAATGCAATCCTTGTATGATGTCTAATTGAAATAGGATTAGAAATTCACTATGATTGCTTCCTAACGATTGCATTGAGGTAAAAAGAAATAATAATAAATGGCGTGAAGTGTCTATAGTCTGCTCCCTGCTAATTGACTGGTTTTGGACACTGGTAAAAGGGAGACTGACTGTGAAATTATGGATAAAAAGAAAAAAGGGTGGGTGCTCAGTACCCTATAGAAAGTAGAGAAGAGGCAGGTCATTTGAGAGATTTACAGTGTGGCACTCCTCTAAAACACATGCATCCTGTAATTAACCCTCCGCTGGCCCCAAGTGTTACCTTTACCCTCCCCCCGAGAAGAGCTCTCTGGTGCTCTGCTAATGAGAGATCAGGAAAACTGGATGAAAAGAGAAGAAAGGAGCAATTTAACCCGTTGCTCAGCTACCGGCACTGTTTTTCTGACTGTGTGTGATTTAAAGTGGAATCGTTTTCGGCACATGAGGACCATTATCATTAAGATCTTTCAACCTTTCACTTGTTTGTTAGATATATTGCTTTAATTAAAACTAAAGCAAGTTTTTTTTTAATGTGATTTATCAATCATCTTAAAACTAATAGTTCTGGTCTTTAGAATCTCTAGGAGCTAGCTTGCTAAATACAGGCTGAAATGTCATGCTGCAATATGCAGTGATAGCGCCTTATTTGTCTAATTGGTCAAATCACCTCATCACATTGCATGTATAATTAAGCATGTTATTATTTTGGTTGGACAGCAGGTTACCAATATGTTAAAGCACTTGCACTTATCACAGTTGTTTAGCTATTACTTTTTCACAATATTGCACAGCCTTTATATATTTTATTGCTTATATAATATGCAGTTCCTGAATCAGGACAATAGTATTCGGAAATCAGTTTTGTGCCCTGCTCTTTTTAACCTTTGTCTGTCTGGGTTTTTTTTTTTTTTTTAAATGCAGCTCTATGAACTAGACGGCGACCCGAAGAGGAAGGAGTTCCTGGATGATCTGTTCAGCTTTATGCAGAAGAGAGGTATTTATTTAAAAAAAACTTTTTTTTGTTGATCAAGACATGTTCGTATGTCATCTTTAGAGACCTTTATGACCCTGAACTTTCCAAACTCTGCCCCTAACACACTCACATCAACACCCAGCTCATCTTTCACATCTCCACGGTGATGTTTATGTGTATTTATATCAGAGCACTGCGGTTTTCTCTCTCCGTATCATGCTGAAACAGGGCAGTGTCTCTCACAATCACATGTGTGTTTATAAACGTGGGAGTGCGAACACATGTCCATGTCATGATCTGGCCTTGAGACTGAAGCATGTGTTCCTGTTAAACCTGCTGTGCTGGCTGTGGAAAATGTCCTCCAACACCTGTTAAACCTTCTCCTAATGAATAAATTAATGACCTGTGAGAAACATTTTATTAGCTACATATATTTATAGCGCAAATGCATGTGTACAACATTCTATAGCCTAGAGAAAAGCAACTCTGAAATATAATTTTACATTTGTTAAAAAAATCTAAATTAATACTTGTTATACATATTAAATATTTTATATTAGGCGTAACATTTTATATATCATTTAAAAAATGTAAACTGCATTTATTATTGTTTATTTTGGTAATGTATGTTTATGCGATGCTGCCTGAATAATAAATTAAAAACTAAAATAACTTTAAATGTATGAGTCACTCATTCATTCGATTAATTCAAAACATGGAGTTATTCTGAAACTAAACAAACTAGTACTTGGAGGTACACAAGTGCTTTGACTTTATAGGTAATATTTGTATTAGCAAAGCTGAGCAAAAAACAGACAGTATTGTGTTTAAAATATAACACAGTATCGACTTCTTATTTATTGAACTGTTGTTTGTGATCACATTTGCACTCGTGCTTTCCCAACTTGTGTGATATTGCTGTAAAACAATAACTGAACCCAAACTTGTGATAAAAAATGATGGTTACACTTTATTTTGATAATCCACTTTAGACATTATACTAACTACAGGCAATTTTGTAACTACATGCCAAATAATTCTTGTTAATTTGCAGTTT
This sequence comes from Enteromius viviparus, assembly GCA_032353835.1. Taxonomy (NCBI): domain Eukaryota; kingdom Metazoa; phylum Chordata; class Actinopteri; order Cypriniformes; family Cyprinidae; genus Enteromius; species Enteromius viviparus. Next base: position 994,843 of record JAUCNO010000044.1, read on the forward strand.
TCCCAAATAAAGACTAAAACGGTAGTGTCTTTGATTTGTAGCGGATACATTCAAACTGCTAAGACGCAGCTGTTTTTGTGCAGGAACACCAGTGAACAGGATTCCCATCATGGCCAAGCAGGTGCTGGACCTCTATATGCTGTACCAGCTGGTGACAGAGAAGGGGGGGCTGGTGGAGGTCATAAATAAAAAGTTGTGGAGGGAGATCACGAAGGGCCTGAACTTGCCGACCTCCATCACCAGTGCTGCCTTCACTCTCAGAACACAGTACGTACAAAAACAGCTTCACAGGAGAAATTATAGCACTTTACTTTACAGTCCCATTACTCATGTACACATGTACTTGTTTTAGTAATTACAAGAACTATGTAATAACTTTATTAGGTACTACCCCTAAACTTAACCTTACACCATGTACTTACTTTATATTACCAGTACTTTCTCAGGTACTTTCTCAGTACATGCAAGTACACCTACTGTAAAATAACGTCCAACCAGAGAAATTACATTTTCATGAATTTTAAGGGATTGCAAAGTTTATTTTGAAATGACTTCATAGTGTTTTCTGAAGTGTACTGAGTTGCTAAGCATGCTTTTTTTTCTTTTTTAGCAGAAATCATAAATTAGATATACATTTTATTTAGGTGTATGTTTATTGTTTTCCCCTTTAATCAGCAAGTGTTTGTATCCCTTTTTATTCATCTAAAGTGACAGTTGGATGTCTTTACTCATATTAGGAATTTCTGGAAGCATCATAAGTTCTATTGCTTCTGTGATACACATTTTTAATTTATAGTAAATGCATAAAAGGCTTATATTTCATATGAACAGACTCTATTTTTGATTTTGCATACCTGAAATTACTGTCACATATTAGTATCATAATACAGTAGTCAACATTTGAAGTGGAACAAAAAGTTAGATAAGTTAGATCTTAGATAAGAACGCATTTTGGTTATGGGACAACTTTGATTAAATGTTTTAATCTACTTCAAATGTTGGCTAGTGTCTTATAATATTTTAAAACAAAACCTTATAAAACTATATGTTTATAGTATAGTAACAGGTACATTTGCATTTTTGTAAAATATTACTTTTATGCAAAAAATATTTTTCTAATTATAGAAGTAAAATTAATTCTTAAATACCCTATTTTTTATTTTATTACGATAGCAATATTTCTTATTTCTTAGTTTTGTTCAGAAATAATAATAATATTCAAAATAATATGTAAGCACAATATTTTGGTTCAATTTAGGCAGCCCTACAAACAAACCCCCTATTTTTTTAATATTGCAAATCACAAATTTACCCAGAAAAACGACAATTCAATTTGTTTTCTGTAATCATGCTGTTCTGTATATTTTAATCATAATTAATACAGTTAACACATAAAGTACATAAGAGACATGTTAAACTATGTCAGTGGGAGTTTTGGTAGAAATGGAGAAATCAAATCACGGATAGACTTGCTTGAATTGAATACTCCAGTAATTTAATCAATTTCTGTGTATAAAATAATCACAATATAAATGAACAGTGGTCACACGACTAAGAATTGATGTGTTAGTCACTGGTTTGATTTACTAATGCATGAACAGCAGTAAACCACTTTACTGAGACAAAGAATATCTGTGCATGAGCCTTTACATATTACACGGATCAATGATCATTGGTCAGTGTCAAATTTTTATAATACATTTCTCAAAACTAGTTTATCTGACATTTTAAGTTTAATCTGACACCCCTCTGCAGGTATATGAAGTATCTGTATCCTTACGAATGTGAGAAGAGGGGTCTCAGCAACCCCAATGAGCTGCAGGCGGCCATCGACAGTAACCGGAGAGAGGGACGCAGACAGAGCTTTGGCAGCTCGCTCTTCACCTACTCGCCCAACGGGACACCCACAATGCTCTCCTCTCCAAAACTCTCCATGCCACCCATGGGCATCACCCTGCCCAGCAACGGAGCCTCCATCTCATCCTTACAGAAAATTAAGAAAGGTAAAACCTTAATAGAGTGGGTCATGGTTAGGCTACATAGTAACGGGTAGTACCTGATTACGTGTGATTTGGATTACATAATCATGTTCCAGCAATAAAGTACTTGTAATTAGATTTTATTACATTTTAAAGTACTCATAATCAGGTTAAAGTTAGTTTTTAATGGATTAGGTTACATGGTTGTTTAAATAATTGCAGCAATTGTTCCCAATTCTTATAAATTTATAAACACCAATTAGACCAAGTTTGAGACAAATAATTATGTTAAGTTATTAAACACTTTTCCTGTTTTTTTTTTTTGTTGTTGTTTTTTCTTTAGCCAATCCCTTTTGTATGAATTTAGTTAAAAGATTTTAAGTTCACATTTTAATAATTTAACAACTTTTATTTGTCACATTGGCATGCAAGTAAAATAAAATATTTGGGTTTTTTTTTTTTACGTCTTTAGTTGTTTTTCCCAAAAACAATTATTATTAAAATTATCGTTAGCTTTTAAGCGACTTGTGAACCCTAATCAGCAATTCCATTAACCCTAGTTTGAGAAACCTTTTTGTAATGCATCTCTTGTTGTTAATAAAAATGCAATGTGTTTTTATTATTATTATTATTATTAAAATTGTACACAATAATCCCATTTCTTTGTAATAATCCAAAAAACAAATGTAACACTTTACAATAATGTTTATTTAACAACAGTAACTAAGAATTAACAATACTTCTACAACATTTATTAATCCTGGCTAATGTTAATTTCAGCATTTGCTAGCGCATTATTAAAATAACATTTGTTTATGCCTTGTGAACTAACATGAATAAATATATTAACATTAACATTATTTACATCAACATAGATGAATAAATAGTGTAGTAAATGCATTGTTCATTTTTTTCATGTTAGTTAATACAAATGACCCCTTAATGCAGTCTTGCCAAATAATCTAAAAGTAATCAAAAATCAGATTAATGACTTAAATAGACCTAGTAGATTACATTTACAAATTGTACATTCGTAGTAATTTGTAGGCAGTACCAGATTACAAATAGCGAGTAATATACCCAGCACTGTGGATGCATCTTTTTAATGTCTTATCGTTTGCTTAATTTCATTTGTGTTTTGTCGTTCTGTGTTGTAGAGGATGATGGAGCACAGGCCCGTCTACCCTTGTCTATGGCCACTCATTCAGTAGCTGCGGCCCAGGCTGCAGCTGCGCAAGCGGCCACCATCGCACAAGTAGCTGCACTGGAGCAGCTGCGAGACAAGCTGGAGTCCGGCGAGCCTCCCGAAAAGAAGATTGCACTACCACTGGAGGATCACCAGCGGCTACTGCAGAGAGCCCTTCAGCACAACCTGCTGGCCATGACTGCACAGATCCCCATGAACATCCGCATCAACAACCAAGGTACTGACTCTTTAACATTCCGGCCTACTCATAGGAAATATGGAAATAGTAGGGATGTGCAAACCGACTAGAACAGCATTTTTCAATCGAGGTGGCATTATTCGCCAGTGAGCCTTCAGAGAGCATCAGGAGGGGCTGGAAGCAAATTTTCCTTCAGGTGTTCATGGGGGCGCCTGAGCTTTCATGTAGTGTGTAACACCGCTTTAGGTGAACACAGCTCTAACAGATAGTTGTACTTTTATTTAACCCTTTAATGCTTTACCAGAAACTACTAGATAAATACAAAATTGCTACAAATTACTAGATAAAATACTAGAAATTAGGGCGATATAGTTGATTAACTGGCTGAGATATAAGCTATATTGGTTCTGATTTCTATGCCATATGACTAAGTGCTAGCATGAACCAAAGGCTTTAAATATTAGTTATTCTATAGCAACTATTAAAACTATTAAAAATAACACAAATAGGAGCTTTGCAATCACAAACGCTGCTTTATCAGGCATTACAGGCATAATAAAATGAAAACAAGACCAATCACTGCCAATAAGCTTCATGTAGGAGGTGTTCGGAAAAATGAACCGTTTTGTGTGCGAGTCGTTGAACAAGTAAGGTAAAATAAATGCATATTATTAGACAATGAACGTTTTTTGACCTTGCATGCATGTCCGACTGTTTGAAACTCCCAAAACCAAAATATGAACCTTTCATTAACAATAATAGGTACACTTTAAAACAAGTTTATGGCAAAGAATGAGACGAGCTGAAACATTGTAACAACTTGCAAAAAGACAATGGTTTGCATCATGGCTGTGTTACAATAATTGAAACGAATTAAATGAAGCAAATCAGCATTGCTCGTTTGATCCGTGCCACATGGAGCATTTATCCACTCATCTCAAATAATAAAATGACTGGAAAAATGTAAAGAATTCAAAAGCGTTTTCATCATGCGCTGGATAGAGTCATAAAGAGTACTTTAAAACCACAATTAAAAGTGTGGTTTTTACAGCATTCATTTAGGTGCAAAAATCTGCTTTAAACTGATTTTTTTCCTATTGTAATAAATATTGATATTGACTTTTATAGTGATCATTTTTGGGCTTTATCACCGAACCCTATTTCTTTTTTGAATAGAGGCACCAAGGGACCTGAGTAATGGCTATTGAGGTTAAAAAAGGTTGAGAACCACAGCACTTTGTGCATTGCTTGACTGAAGAGGCTATAATTAAAACTTGTAAATATAATTCACATAAGCTGAATCTTCAAAAGGGACACAATCACTTTATATGATTTTGATGAATCGTTTTATTCGTGTATAAACATAAAAGCACATAAAATTGTTTCCGGTGAAAGTTGTTCTTTAAGACGCCTTGTACTTTTAGGCAGGTTCATCTGCCTCTACAAGCTTAGCATGCAAAGAGTTGCCCCAGTTTACATTTTTATTGCGGTTGCATCTTTTCCCATAAACACCAACCTATGAAAAAAAACACCTTTTTGTAAAAATGTCTGATGTTTAAGGGAAACCTGCGCGTGGAATATCCAACCTTTGGTTCCTGAGGTCATAAAATGAACTCTGTGTGTTTTCTAGTGCAGCGCTACAAAGCCCCTCTTACATCATATTTCACTGTTACCAGCTATTTTGTAGGAAAGGGTGTGAAAATACTACCACAGCCAGACTAAATTACTGGCATGTGGTAAGTGCACTTTTCAGATCACTATTTGTCAGGTGGAGATGTCAGCAATCTTCTTAAGGGTGAGTCACTGCAGCTCTTATTGTCTCACAATAGTATTCTAGTTTTGTTCTTACTAGACAGTGTTCTAATGAATGAGGAAACAGTATGTGTTTAGAAGTACTCTGATTAGATCTTATCAGAACAGTATAGCTGCACTGGTGTTATTTACTTAAAAGAATGCTGGTATGAGGGATCTGACTCATTAGGAGACTGGAGGTGTTGACCGCAATGACAGAAAGCCAAGGCGAATAGTTCTGCTGTGTGGGAAACCCCAGCCTCGACACAGCATGACTTCCTTTTCTTGGTTAGAGGTGCTAAATACTAGAGGTTTCGCCTTGTGTATTTTATCGGAAGATTAATAAATTCCCCCTGCAAAAGCATGTGAACTCTTTTCATTTTTTTTTAATCATTGAAATGGCTAAGGCAGCGCCTCCTGCTGGAATGATGTCTTAATAACCCACAGATAGCACCATTATTAATAATTCTCACAGTAATTGTTGACACCTAAATGGATGGCTCAACCAAACAATGAAGATTCTGTCTTTTTTTTTACTTCACCTGTTCCAAATCTCTGTGAGTTTTCTCTCAACTGCATTAATATAATTCAGTGTAATTTACAAGAAAACAGTTTTCATTTTAAAGATGCTGCTGCTGAGTTATTTACGAGATTTTTCATTTTTTTTTAAATGATGGTAATTAGACCATTTTTTTTTAATCATACACTGATTGTTTTATGCTTGTAGTGGATTAATAAATAAACCTATGTATGTTCGACAACCCTGGGTTAAGTTAATAACAGATGTAATTGCAACAAGCTTTCATGGCTGCAGTTGCCAGAGTTTAAATCCCCCGATCTAAGCATTTTTCCTGAATCAGTTAAATTTTTACCCAGTGATTTATTTAGGGTATGTTTTCTTAAGGTTACCATTTTCACTCACTTTTGTATAGTTTTTTACACGGAGACGGCGTTACTATTTAACTTTGACGCCTGTTTTTTAAAGTTAGCATGCTCAGGTATTTTCAGCCGTTGACAATTAACCTTTTATGTTTTTTGTAAATATAAACAATGTTATGTAAATAATGCCTTAATCTCCCAACCTCATCATGAGTACGTGATCTCTCTCTGTTCAATCTGGAACAAGAGCAGATGCACTGTAAACACGAACATACATGCAAAATGTAGTTTAGCGATCTCTATTGAAATAAAAGCATAAAACAGCCATACTATTTTCTGAATAGACATGCAAGTATTTTCTCCTCTTGACTTATGTGAAATCTAATAAAAAAGTTAAATGACAAACTATTTTTATTTTTCGAGCAAAACAATTATAATTAACCGTTTAACCATTATTGTGCAGCCTTATAAAGCAGGTGGTTTTAATGTTTTTGAAGTGAATAACAGATGCTGCTTTCCAAGTGAAAAACAAAACTTAAATTCTTTATTTTTTTACCGTCCATTAGAAAGCAGGCAGGACTCCGCCATGAACCTGACCACCAACGGCTTAAACAGCATCAGCATGTCGTTGGAGCTGAATGGAGTCGTCTACACAGGTGAGGAGCCATCAGAATTTTCTTTTCAAGTCCTCCATGTTTCGATTGTGACTAATCTTTCTGTTTTCTTACAATAGGTGTTCTCTTCGCCCAGACTGCGGCGCAGACCTCATCTAACAAATCTTCTGGAGGCAACAGCGGTCCTCAATCAGTTCACCACACACCTACCTCATCCTCCTCCAACAACCAATCGCCTTAGCACCTCAAACTCTTCCTCAGTGCAAAACCAAAGCCAAAAAACCTCAGTTACTACAGAAGATATGCCAAAAGAAAAAAAAAACAGTGCAGGAATAACTGAATCGTTCTCAACTTGAAGTACACTAGCTCAGGTCTTTTATTTACACTCTCCTTTGTTCAGGAGTCAAAAAAAATCTAAAATAACAACAGAGTTTATTATAAAGATAATGAAATAATGTATATGCAAAACCTGTGAATAATTTATTTCTCTTTCTGTGAACACACTGTCTGGCGTTAACAAGGCAGTAAGATTCTGCTTTTTAGGGTTTCATAGTTTCTGACTGACAAAAGCTTTTCGTCTATTGGCAAAACCATAACAATAGTATTATTGTTATAACGTGTGATGCAGCCTGCTTATGGGTCTGAACTAATAATATATTGTAGATTTTATTTTCTCTGTGTATGTATCTGCAGTGCCTTGTGAAGGTTTCTCCTTAGCACAGTTTGATAGCGCTGTTGACCGGCCAAAGTCTTCAGCAGGAACTCAATACAAAGTGCGTTATTGTCTGAAGTTTTGCTGTTTCTTCTTTTTTTTTTTTCTTTTGTGAGTATTCAATATCAGTCAGTGAAGATTCAGGGTAGTTCGGCCAAAAATAGAAAAACTTTCAGGTTGTACATCTGCTGAACAGAATGTTTAATGCAAGTTTGGAGGGTGAGTAAATGACCGAATGTTCATTTTTGGGTTAGCTGTCTCTTTTAAGGATCATTTGTAGAGAAGCGGTCGTAGCCTGTTTGCATCTTCATGACTGCTGGCAAACTTAGATGGTCACGTTCTCCATGAGCTGCACAAATGTTATTGCAGATTCTGAACATACCTGGCCCACAAACTTATTTAGGCCAATAGTAGTTCTAAAGTAGGAAAGAGTTCAGCGGTCGTTTTAGAATCGGATCAGCAGTTTAGCCAAACATAATTACAGTTCGACTCCAAGCACGACAGTGTAATGAGTTCATATTAAGATCCGAACAAACAAATCATTACGTTTTTGAATACCACGTGAACTATAGATCTTTAGTTTGGCGTTTTAGTTAATCAAACGCAGATTTGCAGGGTCCAACGATGCAGCCGTTCCTGGAAATTTTTACTGCAATGGCATTTTTGAAAGTGTCTTGGGGAAATGACATTTTCTCTTCTGAAGGGATTTGAAGGATGTGGCCTACTGTGTTTTACAAATCAAACCCTTCATGGATGTTTTTTTAATATCATCTCATCAGCTCTTCCTGGTCAGCCTTTTATTAACGTGTAGCTACAGTTTATGAATTATGTCAAGCTCCTCTAGCATTACACCAAATGCAAGGTAAAAATACACACTCGTTGGGTGAAATGTTCATAAGAAGTCAAATCATTATGTGCAGTTTCATAGGCGAGAGATCCTCCATGCTTTAGGGGAGTGGGGTTTCCTTAGAACTGAAAGCCTTAATATGAACTTGCTGGTACAATTCAAGCAACTTAAATGCCTCGGCCCCTCATTATGGATCAAGCTTGCAGCCTTTGCCTTCACAGCCGAGATCCTCTAGAAACAGTCTAGAAAATGTTACCGTTTCTGTCTGTTTTGTTCAATTGTTGCCTTTTTTTCACTGTTTAGAAAAGCACACCTCGTTTGAACACACTTTAAAGTTATTACTGCCAAAACCTCTACCTCAAAAAATCATTTATCAGATCTGTTTGCTAGCTTTTTCTAATTCATCACTTTTTCATGGATGATCTGGCTATGAGGAAGAGCAGGGCGCATATATATATACATATCCACTTTTATTCAGTGAATTTGACTTCTTAATGTATTAGCCGTGATGTCCATTTGAAACTATAAAAACGGCATGCTTTCTGTTCTGCAAGCCCACATTTTACAGTTTAAAAAAACCCTCAACTTTTAAGTGACACATTGATGTATAACAGTAGATCTTTATTGTAATGACTTTTCCCTAGTGTGTTTTGTTTTGTTTTTTTAGGAAACGATACTGTTATCACACAGAGTAAGACAGATACACGTTTCAAGCTGTTGGTATCCAGGTCTGTTTTTACTCTGCTGTATGCCTTACCGTATGCAAATTTAAATATAGCATGCTAATGTAGTCAACTTTATTGCAAAGACAACCAAATTGCTGTACAATAAACCTTCGCTATTATTGCAGGATGCCTTATACTTTGATAATTCTTTGTTTGCTTTTGTCTGTACGGATCTTAACGTTACACTAAAAATCAAGTCACTTACTTCTCCATTTCATAGACAGCTGTGAAGTTTAGGTTTACGTTATAAGGCGTCTTCTCAGGAAATACACTTCTACCTCTAGTTATACAGATATAAGTGCTGCGGTCACAGTAACATTTATTTTACCATTGTAAAATGGTAATGCTAAATGTTTCCTCATTTACTCAAGAATTATTAATGGCAAGTACATGAATTTTTCTCCCTTTTTTTAATATATATATATATATATATATATATATATATATATATATATATCCCTTCTTTTGTGAGTGCTTTGGAGTTTTGGCTTGCTTAGGTTAAATCTGACATTGCTCTCAGGAGAGACCAGGTTTTGGTTACGGTGCTTTGCATATCACTGTGCACCAATTCCACTTTTTAAAATGTTTGAATTGCTTAGTGTCAGCCTCTTGAACTGCTTATAGTAGGGGTGAAGGACAAAGACAATCCTAACCTATTTAATCTGTTTGTGTGGATAATTAACTTTATTTTGAATAGAAATATATCAGTATGTAACTGGGGGGTGGATACGGGATCCAAAGAATGTCACGAAAGTGCTGTTATGGCCAGATTATTATGAAAAAATAATTAAGATTATTATTATTACTCTATAATCTATATTTTGGGGAATCATCACACCACAGCTGTACCGCCTCTCAGTGTGAATGCTGATAACCCAGATAATGACACAAAAACACCTTAACACACATTCAAAAACAAATGTAGTTATAGTAGATGGACTTGAATTTTTCTCTCTCGTTTTTTACCAGTTAAATGTTGTAATGTAGAGGTAATTCCGAAGCTCCAGATTGGGTTTGTCTGTTTTCTGTTGCATTCAATATGTTATTGCCCTGTTTAAAATAAAGGAAAAAAAGTCAATGTTGATGAGTTCTGTTGTTTCAGAGTTTGAAAAATGTACTCTTGACGTTTACATTTTATAATTGTCAAGCATCAGATTTTTCAGTGTTTGATTTTTCAAATATGAAGATCTGTAAACAGACATTGAATACAATAAAGTGTAATTCTGACAAAATGTTAGTAGTTCTTGATTCATTTTGGCTTAGGAATTTAGTTAATGCTGTATATTGTAGAAGGACAACATTTGGAGGAGGAGGAGATATATTAAGATGCATTTTTATATATAATAACCCTATACATTGATGTACACTTTTATTTTTAATTTTTATATATATAATATATGTCTATGTGTGTTTTTGTCTGTGTATTTATCTATTATTGTTCAATTAAAATAATTAAGTCAAACAGTCTATATTTAAAATTCTACAATTCAAAGTGAATAATTCATCTCAATCAAGTTGTTTAACTGAAAACGTTGTATTGCAGACAGGAAATACAGACCTAGGTTCTGAACATTTTTTGCCAGCATAGACTAAAAAAAAAAGGAAACAAAGCTAGCATCGACATTTGTTTTAGCCAATTAAAACGTTCTGAAATTTGTAATATCACACAATTAGTATAGCATTTCAGTTAACGCAGCAATTGTTTGTCGGCCTAATTTTAAATTAATAAAAGACGTGTTTCTGTTATTAAACATTTTATGCTCTTAATGGTGTTTTATTAACTATGTAAACAATGTGACTTCCGCATCACGTTGCGCCATTATTTTTTTGAAGCTCCGCCCATAGCACTGAGCATGTGTTCTGATTGGCTAGAGCTCGTTTGTGTTTTTTCATCAGTTTCAATTGAGGTCGGTCTGTGTGGAAAGGGCGAGACGAAACTAATGGATATATTTTATGAAGATAAACGCGACGTTTGAACATTTTCCCTGAGAGTTTAAAGAATATATCTCCGTTGAAAAGGCGTTTTCATCGGGGCTCCAGCAAAATGAGACTTCGCTCGAGAAATATTTTAAATGAAAATCCGACCACACCGTGCCGCCGCCGTCGAGCCGCTCCGGAGACCCCGGTGCTCCAGACCCAGGTCAGTCTTTCGGTATTAAATCCGACATATGAAAAGCAAACAAAACTTGTGTGTGTATGCATTTGTTTTGTATGACTGCGTGTGTGATTCCGTATTGCGCTATCGGGCCTGGTTAGCATGATGCTAACCGATTTAAGTCAAGAGATCCGGTGAGCGGAATTAAACAACCTTACTATATTACTCTTAATTTAAATTTCAAAAATCACCAACAAAACGTGGTATTGTTAATATAAATAATAATAGTTTGTTTATTTCTGGTGAGTGTCGCAGTGGTGCCGCCTCAGCTGTTTATGGGCGGGGCGAATTCTCACAGTGTAACTGTAACCAATAAGTCTTTAGTATTTTTAAACGACGTTTGGGAAGTTGTCTCTCGTCCAATCAGCGCCTCTGTGTATTGACGCTGAAGGAGCACATGGATCTTCTAGTTACTGGGTATTCACGTGTAAATTGTTAAATGATGGTCTTTGTAAGACATCCGAAGGTAGCCGTTTTTGTATAAAAACTACAGTTCTTAATCAGGTTTATTAACTGTCTGGTTTGTTTGCCCTTTAGGATGAAGTTAAAGTTCTTCAAGACCGCTTGAATATGGACCTTGATGATGTCCCAACAGTAGCCAAACGTCCACGAAGGAGAATAAAAGGTTTAACAACTGTTGACAATAAAGGTACATCATCGAATTCGGTAAATGTTATTTATTGATAATACAGTATTTGAAATATCATACTCAGCTTTATATATATATGTATATTTTTTTTAGAGTCCCATTTCAAGACTCCAGTCCGTCACCTTCGGGAAAGGCATTCTTCATTGAATCCTGCTGCTCGAAGCCTCTACTCGCCTACCGTTCACTTTCTTACACCTCCACGAGACAGTCAGTGCTTTTAAACGAATCTGATCATTAATTTCACTTAAAATAGTTTAAAGTATTTACCAGCGTATTATCAGTTAGTAGTATGGACCCCAGTACATAACATGCACAAGAAAATTTAATTTAAGATGAACCATGGCCACAATTTATACATTTTTTGCTAAATGTATTTTTGTTATTTTAGAGGGAATGTGTGTTAGCTGTGTCCGTTACATTTTTAGCTTAATTGAGGCAGATACAGTTAAAGTTATTATGCATTGATTAATTTTTATTAGTTTTTAGGTTAGGTTTATTAAAAAAATATTTTAAGTAATGCTTTATATTTTCATAATATCTTTGGCAGTTAATGAAAAAATATATAATGAGGCTCTGTATTTCAAAGAATAACATGTCTACACTGCATATATTTTAAAAGCTTTAAAAGTGACATGTACTACATTTACACCAGATTTGCATAAATATAAACTCAAAGAATCACACTTATATGGTCCAAATGTTACATTTTCAACATGGTTTTGAATGTTTGTGCTGTTTTTTTTCTTCTGACTAGACTGATTTATATAATTCCTGGATCAGACTTCCAAACAGGCCCAAATTCCCATAGAGTTTTCTTGAGAGGCTGATTACTTTTATACACCAACCCCAAGTTTTATTGCTGTTGTGTCTGCTTCTAGTCATACGTTATCAACATGCTCTCTGACTGATTTATTATCTGGTTATGGGTTGTTGTAAAAGCTGTTGTTTTTAATGTTAATAGGAGAGCAGTCAAACACAAGTCCCATGTTCAGTCCTGAACACTGTGTGTTTGGCTATAGTGCTGCCAGCCCTCTTTCAGAGGATGAAGAGAATGAAGAAGTGTTCAGCCCGTAAGTCTCTTCTACAAGGGTTTTAATTTTGTGCACTTCAGACTGATTAAGGAGGGTTAATTTGCAATGTTTTCCCCCTCAGATTTACGTTTATTAAGAACATTCCGAATCGTTCACAACAGTCCAGGCCTGTCTCAGCAGTGCGGGACATTCCGCCAAAGACGAGAAGCACGCCTGCTGCTACCCTGGTGCTCGATTTGGTAAACTTCCTAATAGCTCAGCTTAAATGTGACTGACCTTATTGAATGTGCGTGCAGTTTAGCTCCTGGAAACTAATGGCAGGACCATTAAATCCGGTGGGTCGTTAATGCTCTCTGACTAAAGGCCTGTTCACACCAAAACAATATTAGTGTTCACACCACAGAATAATATCATCTGTTTGTTGTAACCACACATGCGTCTTGAGAATAAGCTCCTAAAAAAGGATGGATTCTGTTTGACTGTCGATGTTTGTATCTTTCATCTGCTGAAAAAAAAAATCTGAACTACACTGTTTCACTGTGCCTTTATGGTTGTAATTATGGTGTCGACTCTGCTATTCATTAATATTGAGAATGATTAACTATATCTTTATAGTTATCATGCTTGGCGTGAACAGGCCTCTAGAGATGCTTTAACAGTCGTGTAAATGTGGATGATGTAGTGTAGTGGATCACTGCTCTCATTGACTGGAATGTGGTTTAGAGGTAACTGGTTTGTGATTGTTTTTATTTTGTTCCTGTGTGATTCTAGGACGAAACCCTTGTGTTCAGTTCACTCAATGTGATTCCTGATGCAGAATACACCTTCAATACCCGCTTTCAAGATCACAAGTACAAGGTTGGTAAAACTGTTAATGTTTAAAACTAAACATGCTGAAAAAATGTGCTCACTTTTTTGGCCATCCAATATGTAAATGAGTTTCTATATCAGATTTGGAGATATCACTTGCTCACCAATGGATTATTTGCAGTGAATGGAAGTTAAAAATATCTTTATAATGGATTGTTTTCTTACAAGACATTACTGAAGGACTGGAGTGGTGTAAAGCATTGTGATGTTTTTATTAGCTGTTTGAATTCTCATTCTGACGGCACCCATTCACTGCACAGAATCCATTGCTGACTATGTGAATTTCTCCAGATCAGTTCCTATTAAGAAACAAACTCACCTACATCTTGGATGGATTAAGGTTGAATAAACTATAAGCAACTTTTCATTTTTGTATGCATGCATTTGTGGGAATGGTGGTTAACATTCTGTAACGTTCATGGAAAGGTCCACATTTGTTGCTCCTGTGATTGAGCACACATTTTTTCACAGGTTTACGTGATCCTCAGACCATATGTCAAAGAGTTTCTACAAGCCATGACCAAACATTTTGAGGTAAACACTGAATATAACACTAAAACAAACATGAATATTTGATCCACTACACTTTTTTTTATAATTTTTTTTAGTAAACACTATCAAATACAGAAATCTGAATGGCTTTTTGTAAGATGATGTAAATTTTTATCTGAGAAGTACGGTTTCAGAAAAGGTTTTGCCTTTTTTTTTTTTTTTTTTTCTTCTCTCTCTCACATTGGTTTAAACAGACAAAATAGCAGAAACATTTTTCCACTAAACATTTGTGTTGGTGTGAACAAGCCTTAAATGTTGCCAGTGAATTAATGTATTAATAGACGCACTGTTCTTTTTTGCGATCCAGATGTTTGTTTACACCTCTGCAAAAAAGGAATATGCAGAGAAGATTGTGGATATATTGGACCCTGCTAAAAAGCTATTTAGGTGAGACACATGTTGAATCCCATATACCCTTAATTGTCTGGGAAATGCTTCTCAGCTGGGCATCAGCAAACCTGCCTTTTAACATTCACATTATCCAAACGATGGTCTAACTGACTACTACATTACATCATCTCATCAAATGCTTGGCACATCTTTCAGTGTCATTAAAGTTAACAAAGACTAAGAAAAAATTAAAACAAACTTTTAATTAGAATTATAAATAATCTAGTTCACCTGGAAAATGTATGCTTGCAGTTCTAAACTGAAAGCCACTGCTCTCCTTCATACAGCCAGGGTATAAACTAGCCCATGCCAGTCAAAACAGTCCAAGTAGCATAGTGACCATATCCCAAATATCAAAATGTGAAATGTAATTTCCTTACCTAAAATACATTTTACAATTTAGCACAGTTTTATCATAGGTAGAATATTTCTATAAAAACAGTAATAAATTACAGTAAAATGTCATTCATGCAATATTTCAAGCATTTAACCTAGAGGGAAATATTATTTCTCTGGGATTGGAGCATCGGGATCAGGGATTAAGAAAACCATTCTGTGCAGAGCTGGCCATACACCATATCTCACTTTAATTAAGTGTTACTGAAATGTGCTAAAGTGAGGCAGTTTAAGATCCCAATAATATTAATTTGTGTTGTTATTGTCTACAGGCCACCGTCTTTGCTCTGAAGAGTATGAAAATGTAATGTGGCTTTTTTTGTTTGTTTTAAAGGCATCGCTTGTATCAGGATGACTGCGCCTGTGTGCTTGGACACTACATTAAAGACTTGACCATTCTGGAGAGAGACCTGTCAAAGACGGTCATCCTGGACAATGCCCCACACACCTTCCCATATCACGTACACTTGGCTTTACCTTTTCTTTGTGAATGAGTTTGTTATACATCAGATCTTACTAATATATCAGTGCGTGTTCTTATTGGATCTGTGTTTGTTCTTTCTAGCTGATGAATATGATTCCTATAAAAAGCTGGAATGGAGATCAAGAGGATCGAGAGCTGCAAAAGCTCGTTCCTTACATGGATAAACTAGTGCACGCGGTGAGGGTTTTTAGTGATTAGTTTCTATGCAGTTGTTTTTAAAATTTAAATTAAGAGGATATAGCATAACATGTATTTAGAATTTTTTTATTAAAACCAGTACTTGTAGTACGACGGAGCTTTAGTGCCACCAAAAAAAAAAAATAATGTAAAACTACGAGAATAATGTCGTAATGTTACGAGATTAAAGTCGAAACTACGCGAATAAAGTCGTAATGTTACGAGATTAAAGTCGAAACTACTTGAATAAAGTCGTAATATTATGAGATTAAAAGTCGAAACTACGAGAATAAAGTCGAAATATAATATTTAGTGTAGTGCACTTGTAAATGAGCCGGATTGAGAGGA
>JAUCNO010000044.1:1015291-1057832 GCA_032353835.1 Enteromius viviparus
AATGTCTTCCTATTGTTTTCCCTCGACACATTCATGATAAATATCTTTGCTGGGGCATTGCGGCAAGATTATTGCGTTCATCTGAACGCAGAACTCTTCAGCTGTGCTGCGCTGACGGCTGCTCTCTCTCTGGGGCGGGACAATAAAACTTTTAGCTGTGGAGCGCGGTCTCGTGTTGTATTCACCGGCGCCGCATGACAATTTTTTTAATTATTAATATAAAATATAAAAATAAGGAGAAGCTTAAAACGGGCCCGAGGCCCAACCCGCGTCTGAACTATGACATCAAAATTGGCCCGAAGCCCGGCCCAAATTGCATAAAAAATTTTTTTAATTCAGACCAACCAACACTTAACAGATATTACAGGAAAACTTTAGTTTAGGGGTTGTTTATATAACTAGCATATTGGATATAACTAGCATATAACTAACATATTGGATTTTTGTTGATACTTATAAAGCACATATTAATACCTAATTCTGCATGACCATTCTACATGTCTTATTCTCAATCCTGACAAACCCCTTTCCTAAACTTAACAACTACCTTAATAACTATTAATAAACAAAAAATTAACTGAGGCAAAGGTTGAAAGTAAATAGTGAGAACTGGTCCCCAAACTAAAGTGTGACTAAAATAGTATACGTTACTAATAATAGTAACGAGTGAGGAGCTTTCAAGACATGTTTTTCAACCTCTAACATGACTCTATGGCAGTTACAAATATAAAACACATAATATATCAGTTTTAATATATCAAAGTCATAATATATATTTTGTAATATTCTTTGTCTTGCTCAAATATCCCAAATAATAAAATAAAAAATGTATCCCCAAATAAATAAATAAACATAGCCTAATTTAACATTCTGAAGGCATTTTCTCAACACATATTGAATTATGCAGTTTATTGTGAATAATTTGACTCTTTGAGTAATTAACTGACATCACTGGCAATTAATTCAATTACATTTTTATCATTTTAATTCTGTGAACTGTGTATTTTTATTATATAAATACACACACACACATGCGTGTATACTTAAGAAAAATGGTTATATATTAAATATGTTTAGATATAAAATATAAGAGTGTAAATGTATATACATGTAAAACATATATGCTATGTGTGTGTGTTTATATATTCAAAATATACAGAGTACACACATATATTATGTAAACAAAAACTTTTTATATGTAATTTTTATCATGATTAATTATATTACAGCTCAAAAAAAAATCTAAATTATTAAAGGCACAATTTTCACAGCAAATATTGATTTAAGCAGTTAATTGTGATTAATTTGACTAATAAGAATATCATGTGTAATCAACATGACAATTAACAACGTAATTATATTGCATATTCCTAAATTTATAAATAATTTCCATAATTAATTGGCATATCACCTGTATATCATCTGTTAAAAAATGTATTTCTGGAAACTATTATAAAGAATAATTTCACCTGTTTTAAAAACAAAAAATAATAATAGTAGAAACGGGGGAGTCTCCCTCTTAAGGGATTACACTATTTTGGGGTATTATATAATTCATCTTAATTTGTACCTGCGTCATCCGTGTACAAGTCCCCTGTGCTCAGCATTTTCCGTTTAATAGGCACGGATTTCCCGGATGCAAAACTGTGCTCCTCCATCTTCTCAAAGTCTATGATGTATGGCTGATTGTTGAAGAGAACATCGATCTTCTTCTGCTTCATCTTCCAAGCATTCTCAATGAACACAGTCGCCTCCGGCGGGTACGGGACGGCATTCGAGGAGGAGCCCTGCTCATACCAAACCCACTGTATACTCTTCTCGATTTCAGCATCCGTCAGCATGTTCTCCGTCCTTCTCAGGACGTTCCTCAGGTCCATCACGGCCTCAGAGACGTACTCTTTGAAGCCGGAGAGGACAGCGGTGGTGCCCTGTAGCCTTATCTCGACAGCATGCTTCCTCTTAATGAGCTCTATGCATCTCTTCTGGTGGGAGGAGAGTTTCCGCAGGCTCTTGTTGTCCACCTTCTCCTCACACTGTCTCAGTCCAACCTTCTTGCCCAACGCGATGTCCACCCTGACAAGATCGTGGTTGTAGTTAGCAAAGACGCCAATCTCGGCTTTGTTAGCTGACTTGACAGCGTCTTGCAAGGACATTTCGAACGCTCTCTCCAGCTGCGTGTTCTCCTCGTTTGGCATGGAGTCTTTCCGGGACAGTTCTAGAGCTTTCTGCATGTCCTCCACATCCGATCTTTGGTTGACCTCCATCGACATCTGAATGGCCAGTAGGAAGCTTGCGTCTTCGTCGAGGCTGGAGATGTCAATGGGTGCAGAGGAGCTCGGGAGGTCATGGGCCTGCAGTGATTGGGGTTCGTCGGCCTCTTCTTCTTCTGCTGCTGCTGCTAAGGTGTCTTGATTCTGGTCTGAATATAGATCTAAAGATTCGATGTCTGTGGCTCCTAAACTAGAAGGTTGGGGGTTCAAA
This sequence comes from Enteromius viviparus, assembly GCA_032353835.1. Lineage (NCBI taxonomy): Eukaryota > Metazoa > Chordata > Actinopteri > Cypriniformes > Cyprinidae > Enteromius > Enteromius viviparus. Next base: position 1,017,773 of record JAUCNO010000044.1, read on the forward strand.
TCACTGCCAATGACTGCCAAGATCTTCTTAGCTTCTTCAATACGAGCTGAAGGACAGAAAACATTCAGGAACCATTGGGGTTCAACAAAAAACAACAGATTAGCATTGTTTTTAGGGTCCAGAATATTTTTTCCCAAATTTTGTTTTGGGGGAATTTTATTCATCAAAAAGCATGCATAATTCATTAAAATCATGAACATTTTACACAACTTTTTTTAAGGGTCCTATTAAAATATGTTTTTTCCCCCTCACATTCTGTTTTATTGTTACCATATTCTGTGTTAGAATGGCTATTTATCTGAAAAACCATTCAAATGTATTTTTACAATAGCCCTATAAAGGTTTCGTTTTTGCTGGAATATTGTAATATTTCTAGTTATCAAAATAACACATCAATTTAATTGATTATTTAATCAATTGAATGTTAATCGTACTCTTTATTATACAATATTTTTACTCAAATGAGTCAAATGCTTATGAAGTGACTCTCTCACATGCAGGATTCGTATTTAAATAGTCTTTTTGAAGCTTATTATTTACAGATACTGGTCCATATCTCAGGCATAATCACCTACTTTGGCAAACTACTGTGATATTCCACATTATACAAAAAAAATAAACTGCGATTCCGACCACATTTTCTGCATTGCGTAAATCATAGGGCCCTTAATCACAGTTTTTTATTTCATGAAAAACAGTGCCACTAAAGGTTTTCAGCCAACCAATTTCAAGGACTGGTAAAAAGTCAGTCAGGGAAATGATCTATATTGACCTGAAGTGCGTGCATCGGTTGAGTTCCGTCCATTCGGGAGTCTAGAAGTGAAGTCGTTTGTGGAATTTGCAGAGGAACTTCTCTGGAAGTTTTGACAGGCTGTCATTTTCCATGCCAGCTGTAATATGTCCTGTGGAAAGCACAAATACAATCAACTCCCGAGTATTCCCGAGTATTTGAGGTAAACAATAAGACTGGATACGTTACATCATCTTCTAGAGGCTCCCAGTACACTTTGGTCATGTCGATAAAGACTTCGAACTTTGCTGTCATCTCTCCCAGTATGCTGACACCCTCCTCCTCCATCAGGAAGCGAGATATGCCAGGCTGGGTCACCACAATGGTCTTTGTAAAGACTGATCCTATAATAGCACTTAATAATTCTGCTGCTGACTGGCACACGCTCCACTCTCCCTGAATCTGCAAGTGAGTTTAAGAGATTGCAAATATAGAAGACAATTACCACACAGCTCTTTCTAAGCTCTCACTTCAGCTTGAGAAAAATGACTATCCATTAAAATAGAAATTATCAGAATTATGATAATAACAATTCTATTTCAGAGGCAAAAGGCTAAGTTTGCAAAAATGTTTAAAGTAAATTTAAAGTGAATCGTGTTTTTCTGAATTCACTCATTTTCAACACGATCTTACAAGTTAGGGCTATTTTTAATAGAAAAATGTATTGAATTAAATTAGATCATTTTATATTTCTTAATTTTGTTTGTTAGTTTATTACTTTATTATTATTTACTAACAGCAATTCAGTAAAACTCAATCATATGTATATATTTTTCTCGGTTGTTGTTTTATCAATTGTATATATATATATTTTCATATTAACATCAAAATAATTTTAAACATGTTTTAAACATTTTTACTTTTAGAAATTATTTTGCGAACACTTCTACAACACACTATTGTTGCAAATGTTTGAGGTCAGTAAGATTGTTTGTTTTTGATTAACTTTTTGATGAATTTTTACAAATTATAACAACTTTTTAAAATTTATAACGACTAAATTTAAAAATGTCATTTATTTTGACTCTGCTTCCAAAGTATTTTTCAAATCTGTCTTTACTTTATTAGAGTATTTGTATTTAAAAAAAACTTTACTTCACAACATTCCAGACCATAATATTGCACTTTTTACTGCGCTCAGTTTCATATTAAATATAATTTAATTCTTGATTACATCAGAAATCTAGTATTTTTTTACTTTTACTCAATTAAAAGTAATTAATTTACTTAAGCACAAGAAAGTACTACATTTGTTTATTTGTTCAAGTATTAAAGGATAAAAAAAAACTGCACAACTTAGCTCAGTGTAGTAAAAAACAGCACATTAAGCTTTGGAAAGTGGTTTTCCAAAGAAAGACACAAATACTTTTTAAATTCATCACTGTCCACCTCTGCTTTTAATCAATTTAGTGCATTCTTGCTGCATTAATTAATTAAAACAACAAAATAAATCGTACTGACCCCAAACTTTTTATCAGTAGTGTAAATGTCATATGAATCAGCTAAATGAAAGTGAACTCAGTAACTAACACTCAGTCCATCTCCAGACTCCAGCGGGAATAGGATGACCTCTCCCATGTCCGCCAGTAGATCTTGATGATGTAGTTGCAGGAACTTGAGCATTCCAGGCTCCATAGACAGGACGGTCTCCCTCTGCTGTGGAGTGCTGAGAAACGCAACCATCTTCTCTTTATTGTCCTTCTCCAACCCTGTCATGGTGATGGCGGTAATCGCTCCACCAGCGCCTGACAACTTGGCGCTGCAGATGTCCAGTGATGCTAGAAAGTCAGACCACTCCGTAGAAGAGAGCATGCTCTCACACTCTTTGGCTATGGGCACAGTGAACTCTGATATCTGGGACTCTATCAGGTCCCAGGCCTGTTTGACTGAGCTATGAGACAGAGACGTTACAGAGACTGTGCAGTTTGACACACTGTAGGTCGAAGGTATGCTTTTTAAAGACAAATTCAGTCTCTTTTTAACATCATCCCGCCCGAGAAACTCAGCTTTGAGTCTGACGTATGTCTGACTGTCCTCCACAACACCAGTCAGGAACTTGAGAACTTCGTTTTTGAGTCTTTCGACCTCAATTTGATCAGGCCCTTTAATTTGGACGCCATCTTTTCCTAGACTGACATCAAATTTGGGATGGTCCTTTTTGAGGTTCTCGAGAAAACTACTCAAAGTGAGTAGATGATATTTTGTGGCGTCGAGCACAGTTACGAAGCTCACGCATTCCTTCTGGACAGATGGCTCAGGAGCAGATGCAGTAGTCGCTACATTTGCAGCATTGTCCGTGAGAGCAGCTTTGTGTCCCAAGCTGGAGCTCACCACTGGAACAGCAACAGTTGGACTTTTGGGTGAGACCGTCTGTGGTTGGTTTCCATCAATCAATGTTCCCTGTTCATCTTGAGCTCTCTGATCCTCAAGAGCATGCAGGAAATCAAAGTACGGCTCCACAACTAAATCTGTACCTTCCAAATGATGGGATTTCTGGAGGACTTCGTCCACAGCTGTGAAGGAGAAAACTCGATTGAGATTGCAGGACTCTAAAACAAAGGCTTCAAGAAAGACATCTTGGACTTACATTTTACATCTTTAAAAGAAACCTTCGCACGTCCATCAGCTAGCATGCTAACTGCTAAGACATCAGCACCTCCAGCACGACTACTGCTGAAGTAGAGCTCCAGAACATCCTCTGTGTGGGCAGGAGACAGATTGGCCACCACAATGGAGTCAGTGGATTCGACCTGCTCCAGGGTGACCTGTGCTCCGTTCATAGGCTTCTTGGAAACTTCATCTTTAAGCGTCTGAAAATCTACAAATAAACACCTCTTGGTATGATATTTGTTATGTAATGCAGAAGACACTATTTTAAATGTGGTTAAAGTGTGGCAAAAGTATTTTTGGATGTGCTGCTGATAACAAACCTTTGCGTATAGGTTTTTTTAGGTGTACTAGAACCAGATCCTTGTTTGGAGACTGATACAGGATGAAGTCTGTTTCATTTTCCCTTCCAGTAACATTTTCCACATAAAGCTCCACATAGTCCAGTGAAGTTTGTGGACTGAGTCCTTTCAGCAGCAGTTTTCCAGGGTCCTTCGGTGGTTTCCTCCGCACTGTCAGTTTGATATTCTGGAGAACATGGGACTTGGACACAACTCTGGCAGCAGCTAACATAAGAGAAACAACAAAAGTTTTCCTCATGCATGCTTGTTATATTGTTATTTCAATGATTTTTTAAATATAATGATTTTTAAGCCAATGTGACTTTTCTTACTCTCTGCATCTTCAAAAACCACTATGGCGTGGTTTCCAAGCTTCTCAAAAGAGATCACGTTCCCTCCTCCAGAGCGCCGCTTGTTATCAAAGTAGAGAGACAGAAGGTCTTCGTCCAGATCATCAGGAATATCCAGAACCTCCAAACTCCGCTCCTCCAGGCTTCCCTCAGCCATCCTGACATTACAAAAAACACACATGAAGAATGAAGCAGAGCCAGTAAGACAGTAACTGACATTCCTGCCCTACTTACCAGGAAAATCATATGTGCGGCTACTGCAATTATAATGAAAACTAATCAAATCAAATGTTGCATTTGCCTTTTTTACATAAAATGAAAATGTTTTTAAAAATTCAATCACCTATGTATATGTGGCAGCCTCTTTTTGGGATTGTTTTTGAGGGTTTATATATTACTACAGACATACAGGCAGACAGATAGATAAATAAATAGACAGTAAGAATATTAGAAATCATAACTGAAATGAAAACTGGACGCTGTAAACTTATATATAATATATAAATATTGCCGAAAGAGAAACTGAAAGGGCGAGGCTGAATCATAACTGACAGAGAACAATTAACATTCATAATACGAAGAAAAATGAAAACTGTGCACGATGATGTTTTCACAATACTTGCATGATAACAGCATAACACGATATTGAGAGTTAAGTTGAGCAGGCTTAACGTTACCTTAAACATGAACATTGACTGGCAAGTGTCGCTGCTGCTGTGACTCACTACTTCCTGCTTTGAGACGGTCAACAACTTACACTACAGACACCGAAAAACATTTAAGAGATAACGTTACTAACAAAATATATACATTTTATTTGTAAATAATGTTTATAACACTATTGTATAAATAACAATAATGCGTAATACAAATTTTAACTGCATTACTAAAGACGTATTACTTACAGTCAAACTTTCAAACAATTAATTAAATTATAATAATTCTATATTTGCAAGATTACGTACGGTTGCCGATAAATATAAACCTGACGTCTCCGCGGTTTCAGAAGTTTTTCGCCACACAGGGAAATAAAAGTCCCGCATTAACCCGTAACTGCGTAAAATCACAAGCCCCGCCTATCAGTGTTTGACGAGACCCGCTCCGGCGTTCGCTTTCTGTCAATCATTCGTTACAACCAATGGCAGCGTTTGTTACTGGGACGTCTTTCTGTGAGTATTGCGCATGCCTGAATGCCGACAGCGTTTTGTAGCAAACGGAGAGCCTCACGCGTGAAAGGTAATTGTTTGAATGTTTACATTTTATTGCTGTACTTTAAAATTAAAAATACGATATGGTTTTGTATTAAATATACATATAAACAATAATACATCTAACTAGTTTAACAATTAAACGTGTCCGTATACACTGGAATGATATGTCTAGTTCATGTAACTGTTAGATACATTTCTATATATTGATTTGAGATTAACGTTATAACTAATGTATTTAACGTTATGGTGTTTAATCATTTTAATAAAGCATTAAGCAGTAGTTTTTTATGTATATTTAACAGGCCATGGATTCTCAGAAAGACATTCAGCCTCCTAAACAGCAGCCGATGATCTATATTTGTGGAGGTAACGTTAATGACTTTTTTCATGCTTTTAGTTACGTATATCATGTCTTTCATGTATCAGTCATTGATAATCATGTCTTCTATAACTGTGCAAGCTCCTGCAGTGTGTCCCTGAGCTGTCGAGTGTTTTTGCTCCTGTGTTTCAGAGTGTCACACAGAAAATGAGATCAAGGCCAGAGACCCCATCAGATGCAGAGAATGCGGTTACAGAATCATGTACAAGAAGAGGACCAAAAGATGTATCCTTTTTTTAGATAAATAATGCTTAGTGGTGGTTCAAAGAAAACACCATTATTTACTCACCCTCATGTTGCTCCAAACTATAACCCACATCATATTCTGTAACTTATTTCCATGTAACATTATGAAAAATAGAACTTGTAATCTGCTCTTTTTTTCCATACAACGAAAGAACATAGTCACCACATCTGTAAAGCTCTTAAAAAACAAAACATAAAAGTGGTCCATCTAACTCATGTGTTGTCACAATAAGGACGTAAATGCTATATTCTATATTATTAACAGCTATTGCCATCGATTACAGTAGTCAACATTTGAAGTGGATCAAAACCTTAATCCAAAAAAAAAAAGTGTCGGCTCAGATTTGCCTAAACGAGTCGTTCGCAATACAAATCTTTTTCTGTTACGGCCACTTGTCACAGAGTAACATATTTGCCTAATGTCCGCCCACGTTCTACGTCGATAAAACTTGCCCTCCCACAAACAGTACATGGGCGTTTGGTTTTCTGACACAGGCTGTAGCGGTAGACCAATCATAAAAGACTGCGCCATCTGACCAATCACAGCAGTGAGGGCTCACAGGAAGGAGGGGTTTAGACAGACTGATTCTTCGAACTGCTTCACACGAGTCGTTTACGAATCATTTAGAAAGGGGGTAAAATTAAAACTATTTTTGGAGTGTTGTTTGACTTTGCATACATGTAAACCTGTTTTAAGAGACTCATAAAGCAATATTGGCAACCTTAAAAATGGCATAACAGGGGCACTTTAAATTAAAGTTGTCCTAAAACCAAACCAATACCCGTTCCTCGACAACTTTAACTTTTTGATCCACTTCAAATGTTGACTACTGTAATCAATGGCAATAGCTGTTATAGAATATAGCATGGATGCCCATTTTGTGTGGACATTCTTCACAATTCTTGTGCATTTCATAGAGCAGAGGTAGGCAATGTGCCAATGTCCTGCAGAGTTTAGCTCCAACCCTGAAAATAAAAGTCACCTTAGTAATCTTGAAGACCTTGATTAGCTTGTTCAGGTGTTTTTGATTAGGGTTGGAGCTAAACTCTGCAGGACATTGGCGCTCCAGGACCGACGTTGCCTACCCCTGTTATAGAGCCATATATTTATATATTTTTTGTGGTTAACTACTGCTTTGATTCTTCAGATAATTACAAAATTAAGCTCTTGCCATGGTTTCTTTATTCAACACATATATAGAGTAATTCTAATTTAATCTGAGTCTGTATTAACCATCCTATGTTTTTATTTTTCCTTAACTTCTGTTTCCAGTGGTTGTTTTTGATGCCCGATGAGATGAATCTGTTGTTGTCCTGTTAGAACTAGCTTTTTATCTTTGACTGTGTAAATACATGTATACAATTTGAATCGGTGGAAACGGAGCAAAATTAAGAAAAATACAATTTACAAAAAAATCTTGAGTGGGTGTTTTCTTTTTGTATTTGCAGTTAGAATTGTAAATGGACTTTTTTGGGTATAATCAAATCAAGTCTTGAGAGTTGTTCTTGATGTTTGGTTTAGGATTTTTTCCACATTAGAAATGGAAATATTGTGAACCATTATCTTGTCACCATGATATTGTGAAATCATTAAGGTGCAGTTATAACATGGAAAATAGGCCTGTTTTACGTGACCAACTTGTCAATTACATGAATTCCTGTTGAAAAGCAAATAGAAATTAAAGAATGCAGTAATCTTGGAGGTGTTGTAGTGTTTTGTGTTTAAGTCATGTGGTCCAGTGTGGTTTGTAAAGAAAAAAAAATCTTGTGCTTTAATAGATGCAAAAACCGCAACCGTTTTCCTAATCCTAATGCTTTATATCTTGCGTATCTGAGAAATATTTGGTCCTACTACACTCTTAAAGTTCTTGAGATTGACATCAGTGGTTCTGTAAGGATCCTTAAACATCAATGGAACCTTTCAAATGCAGAAAAATGTTTTTCAGAAAACTGGTCCCTGAAAGGTTTTATGGCAAAAACAACCTTTGGAACTTTTATTTTTAAGAGTTTTGGTTACAGTAAAATTAGTTGTAAGCACAATCAGTCACAAAAATGGCCAAGAACTTTAAATATAGTCTTTAAAATAAGTCTCCCGTGTTTGTCAAGGCTGCATTACATAATCAAAAAAGGCAATATTGTGACGTAATCTGCCATTTGTGTTTGTTTTTTATTCAGCAAGAATGCATTAAATTGGACTTAAAATATATATATAATTTTAAATACATTTTCTATTCACTAAAGTATCTTGAAATAAATCTAAACAAATATCAATGATTGATTTTTCAAGATATTTAATGTTTTCTGAAGGATCGTGACACTGAAGGCTGGAGTAACAGCTGGAAATTCAGCTTTGTTTAAACTGTATTGAGTTATTTATTTTTATTATCTGCTGTTTTTAGACAGTTGTTTTCATAATATTACTGTTTTTACTATATTTTTTATCAAATAACTGCAGCCTTTGTCAATATAAAACACTTCTTTCCCGAACATAATAAATTCTAGTTAATCCAAACTTTTGTCCACTAGTGCATGAGCTTTATATAGACAGAATTAAACACAGAACTGAAGAAATAAAGTCGTTCAGCAGCCATAACCCGATCAGTAAACTTCAAGTGCCCAGAGATCCCGAGCTGTGTCAACTGAAGGGCTATGCAGCTGATTTTCCGCACAATGAAACCCAGCAGGGCCATTTGAAGTCCCTTGGCTGCTGTTTCACAGGAAACCTCCCCCACTCTGCAGCAGCTCCGCAGCCCCTCCCCCATGTGATGTCACCGCACGCCCCGCAGGAGGCGTGTCCTCCCACTTCTGGCTGAGCTTCAGTCTGCGCAGGGAACAGGAAGAGAGCGAGGGAGTGTATGAGTGTGTGTGTGTGAGGACGGGAGCTCGCTGTACTCTGCTCGGGACTGAGGGCAGCCATGGGGAATTCACAGAAGAAGGCCCCCGGTCACGGAGAGGGAGGGGGCCCGCACTCTCAACCTGGGACACCGGGACACAAGAGGAGCCATGGAAACAACACAGCCAACTCAAAGGAAGTCCAAGGGAAGAGCCCGGCAGTGAATGGCACCCTTCCAGCCGGCAAGAGCCAGGATGAGCCTCAGGGCTCTGGTCCGCTGCACAGTGGCTCTGCCGGGGAGAGCTGTAATCTGGATGCCCCGTGTGGGGCCCTTCCTCCTCCACTGGCCAGGCTTAAAAATGAGGGCAATATGTTGTTCAAAAATGGACAGTTTGGGGACGCACTGGAGAAATACGCACAGGCCATCGACGGATGTATAGAAGCAGGTAGAGTACAAATACTGTTTTAGTACTTGCTGTCAAAATCAGACTTGACATTTTTGTTAAAAGAGTAGTTATAAGAGTCTTTGGTCATTTGTATATTTTCTGATAATTGTTTTTATCTGATTTTGACAGATTTTAATTATTCTGGTGGAATAGAAGTATTAATGTTAAATTAATAAAATAAATATGATACATGTGTTAAACTTTTATTTTATTTTTTTCAGATTTTAACTGTCACCAAAACCACATATTTGGCATATTATACTTATATATACTGATATATATATATAATATATACTGACTTAAATAGATTTATTTTTGGGTAACCAACACATTTTATCCATTCAGGTGGGGTACAAGTATTTATATTAAAATAATTATATATTTAATAATTTTTGTGTCACCAAAATTACATTTTTTGCAAAGTTGTATTTTTTAGTATATTTTCCTACTCTTTATAGTATACTGACTCAAAAGTACTTTTTAAATTTTTTTTATTAATCAACATATTTTAATTATTTTGGCTGGATACAAGTATTTTGCGGTAATTTTACCTTTAATGTTGATTATTTAACAGATTTGTTTTATTGAATATTTATAAGATTTTGGTGTTACCAAGATGGTATTTTTGGTAAGGTGACTGTTTTGGCATGGCTATGGTTGTTTTATATATATATATATATATATATATATATATATAGTATATTGACTTAAAAGCATTTGCTTTTTGTAAAATATTCTGGTGGGATCATAATATTAAGAAAATATTTCACAAATTTTGGTTTCTGAAATTTTGCCAAATTTTTGCAAAGGTGACAATAATTTGATACTGACTAAAAAGTACTGGATTTTTCCAATTAAGCAACATATTTCAATGACTCTTGTGGGGTACAAGTATTTATCTTTAAATATTATATATCATACGTGTGCATAAACAGTTTTTGGTGACTAATACTGACTTAAAAGTACTGGGTGTTCCAAATTAACCAGCCCATTTAAATGAATCATACTGTATTGTGGACTACGACAGCCTTCTATTGCGCAAACATTGCATAGATCCTGTAAGGCAGCGTTGAGTAATGCAGGGGCAGGAATCCAATAACGGTTCATAGAGAGGCTCTGATGTCTAGATGTCCCACAGAAAAGGTCTTAAATCGCTGTTCATCGATCCATTGCATGTTGGGGACATAAGCCACATTTTTGCAAAACATAAGTGAAAGCGTTTCACAAAAATGCCGCTCATTTCCGCCACTTGGCATTGTGGGTGTGCCCTTCAAAGTTACGTAATAGGGATGTACTGTCTTTCTAAACTCAGCTTCCCCAGAGTGTTTATTCTGTGGCTGTTTGGGTTTGTAACATGATATCAGGTGACTAAACAAAATGTTTTCCATCATGAATGGCTGGCTGATTCCTGAACCCATCCTCCCACATGTACCCATGCAGAACTAAAGCTGCTTTCTTGGTCTATTCTCAGTGCTGTGCTTGTATTTGCAGGTATCGACAGCCCTGAGGATCTTTGTATTCTGTACTCCAATAGAGCTGCTTGCTACCTCAAAGATGGAAACAGCGCAGACTGCATCCAGGACTGCACCAGGTTAACCATAGATTTACATACTCGCTCTTTTCAATGAATCAACGGCCAGACGCTCACAGAATAATCAGAGCTGCCTTTAGCTTGGATTTACGTGTGAGGTAATACTGCAAGTCTCAGAAAGATTAACACCCAACACAGCTAGTTGCACTGTAAGGAGCTTTCCCAGCAGACTGGTTACCGTCGCTATAAGATCCCCAGCAGTCTGTTACCGTGCTCCTTTGGAGGGAAATAATACAATTTCGATGAGTCAGTGAAGTCTTGCAATCATACTGTACTGTTTGGACGCATCCATTCTTTAATCCCATAATAAATCTTAAGAGTAAACACAGGAAAATGATGGGTAAAGAAGAAAAAATACTGGATATGGTATTTTTTAGCAAGAATATTTCGACTCCAGTGCATGCAGCTTTATGAATGGATTCCTATGTAGCTTTAGAGAGTTCACTGTAGGACACTGGATCAGAGAAAGATCCTGATCCTCTGTTTCATCCTGTTTATTTATAGGTCTCTGGAGCTCCACCCCTTCTCTCTGAAGCCCCTCCTCCGGAGGGCAATGGCGTACGAGTCTCTGGAGCGCTACAGGAAAGCCTATGTGGATTACAAAACAGTCCTGCAGATAGACATCAGCGTGCAGGCGGCTCATGACAGTGTGCACAGGTACAATTCACCCGCCACAGGATGATCTTTTAATGTGGTTAAAAATGCAGCTTTCTAAAAATCTTTTATTATTAACATGTATATGTGTGTATATATATATATATATATATATATATATATGGGTGTTTGACATATCAGTGTTTCCTATGGCATGATAGAAAATGTAAAAAAATATAAAATAAAAATAAAAAATAAAATCCAACACTGAAGATAAGGAACTTATTTTTGTGCAGTGCAATGCTAACAATTCCAGTTATGTCATGTGTTTTGTCTGATGTAATCTCAGAATCACTAAAATGCTGATCGAGCAGGACGGTCCTGACTGGCGAGAGGAGCTGCCAGAGATCCCAATGGTCCCCATTTCTGCCCAGCAGCACCGTAAAGATGAGCCCAGTGCAGAAGTTCTGCAGGCCCGAGCCGCCAGAGCTGAGCAAGAGAAGGGTGAGATAACCACAACACAGCGACCACACAGAAGAGACCGCTTTAACACTGCCTTATGAGAAATAGGAAAGCATAATTCATAAGTGTACATGGATGGCATTGTTTATAGTAGTTTCCCAAAATATAATATCTGTGCCTTACAAACCTAAAATGGTTAACCTTGGTCCTCCTTTGAATATACACTGCTCAAAAAAATAAGGGGAACACTAAAATAACACATCCTAGATCTGAATGAAATATTCTGATTAAATACTTTGTTCTTTACATAGTTGAATGTGCTGATAACATAATCACACAAAAACTATCAATGGAAATCAAATTTATTAACCCATGGAGGTCTGGATTTGGAGTTACATTTAAAATTGAAGTGAAAAACCACACTACAGGCTGATCTGACTTTGATGTAATGTTCTGAAGGCAGGGGTGCCCAATAATATTAAGAAAATATTTCACAAATTTTGCAGCTGCCCTGCAAAGTTTAGCTCCAACTCTAATCAAACACACATGCCTTTAATTATCAAGTGATCCTAAAAAACTTAATTAGTTGCTTCAGGTGTGTTTGATTAGAGTTGGAGCTAAACTTTGCATGATAGTCGATCATAGGGCTGGGCGATAAAACGATAACGATATGTATCACGATAGGCAAATGATCGATATGAAAAAATGTGTCCGATAAAACGTTTTATTATGTACGTTTATTATTAAGATTTTTTTATGTTGATGAAATTGTTGATTTTGAACGAATCTTTAATGTGACTTGGGAAGAAAGAGTCATCTCATATTCGTTCAGTCTTGCATGCGCATTGCGAAACGTCCTTACTGGAATTAATGAAACTGTTTCGAGTCTTTGGTTTTGAGTCATTCGTTCATAACGTGATGTGACGGCACCAAATGTCTATCAAATTCAGTCAGAGACGGAAAAAGAATTGATTGGGTCACCTATCGAGTCATTCGTTCATCACATGATAGCTCCATAAGCCAAAAGCGAAGCTAGTTTGGATGCATTAACAAAGGCAGTCGCCCTCTGGTAACCTAGCAATGTAGGGAGTGATACGCTAACAGCCAACAGCGAGCGAGGAAAATGTGAATAAAAGAGGAAAAGTCAGCTCGCCAGTATGGACGTTTTTGGATATTGTAAGTATGCCCGTTGTCAGACCAGTGTCGTCTGCAAATTATGCAAGACCGTCGTCCCCGCCAAGACTGTATACAACCACGAACTTGATGTACCACCTTAGCCGCGCTCGCCCTTAAGAACACAGCCGCTTTCAACCAACAACATCTGTATCTGCTGCACCGCACAAGCAGCAGACCAGTGTGGAGAGAGAGGTACTCTGCAACAGTGCCTTATGAAAAAGAATCTAAGCGCTAGAGATATAACGGAGGCAATGGAATGATGTTTACTTTTTAATTATCAGAGTTTTCCATGGTCGCTGACATTTCTGTCTTAATAACCGAGGGGAGTATGATCAGAGGAAAGTTAATAAGTGTAATATATTTTTCTCCTGCTCTATATTTTAAATGGGTCATAAAAACATTGATAATTATCGATATCGACCGATGTGAAACACTGATATCGTGATACAGTTTACAGCCATATCACCCAGCCCTAAGCGGGACATCTTTAACCAGACCAATTTCTGAGTGAAACACCTACCGTACTACATCCAATCATTCAGATTAGCAAAAACAAGCCACGCCCTCTTTTTTCCTGATCGCTATACGGTATTAAAATGGTTAAAAACTTTCGGTTCACACAGACTTTAAAGGGAGAGTTCACTGAAAAATTTAAATAGTCATCCTTTACTGTTCCAAACCTGTATGATTTTCTTTCTTGTGCTGAACACACACAAGGGTAACCTAAAAGTTGACTGTAGCCAATATTTTTTTTCTATACTATAGAAGTGTCGTCAATCTTTGTTGCCAACATTCTTTAAAATACCTTTGTACACAAGAAGAAAGAAACTCATACATGTTTGCAGTGACATCAGGGTGAGCAAATGATGACAGAAAAACTTTTTTTGGTCCCTTTAAAAAACAAATTTGTGTATACTTCAGTGTAATAATCTTCTGCGTGCATGTCTTGTTAATGGCAGGTGTATGACCAAATGCCAGAGCCCAGATACGTCATTTCAATGGGAAGGTGAGAAACACAAATAAATCAATTTATTTGTATCATATTTCATTGTTTTTTTTACTCTAACTGTTTTGTTCCTTTCTCTCTGGTAGCTGTGCTAACGGCGGTGGCTACTATCACTACTCTTATTCAGTGGTCCGGGGATGTGACCGCATCGTTCCAGTGGACATCTACGTCCCAGGTGTGTTTCATCTAAACAAGCTATAACTTGTTCTGTGTGAATCAGTGCTGTGCTACATAAACTTCACCAGCTTTACATTGTTTCATATTAGCCAGCCCTACTATAGCCTGCTATAGAGAGAATTGTCTCCAATAGGTGTGTAACAAGATTATCTATCTGTCTGTCGGTTCAGGTTGTCCTCCAACAGCTGAGGCTCTGCTTTATGGAACGCTGCAGTTACAGAAGAAGATCAAACGAGAAAAGAGAATGAGAATTTGGTATCGGAAGTGAGGTTGATTGTGTTTGTGTGTCTGCTCTGAGATGTTTATTTAATACTGTCATTTGTTGTGCTCAGAAGGCTGATTTTTTTAGGAGCTGCTCTGGTTTGAGCTCAAGCTCCTCCTCTTTGTAGCTACAATAAAGACTTTCTGCTTCACAGCTGAGTACATCGACTTCTGTTTGTTGCAGATATTTATGTTTTGTCATGGTGGTGTGCATTCAGGGTAAACGAAGCCCATGTTTATGTTACATATGCATATATACGTAGTTATTGTAAATAAGTAATTTTAATTGGCTATAAGGATGAAAGATTTTGTCTAAACAACTCAAAATTAGAGTACAAGTATGATCAATTCTAATATGTATACATGCAAAAAAGCTTTATATATATTCTTGTTTTTTTGGTTTTAATATAACATTTTGTTTTAGCTGTTTAAGGCATCTCTTCTAATTTTCATTCAGTATAATTGACTAAACCAAACTTGAGACCTATATAGACATGTTTAAAATTGAAAGCAGAATATAAAAATATCAAATTTTAAATAATATATTAACAACTCTAATAGTACCTCAATGACAGTAAACACTGCACAATTCTATCTGTGAATACATTCACAATATATCTAAAGCACAAAAAGTAGCAATATTTTTTAATGTAGTGTTTATTTTAATGTAGCATAATCAAAATGAACAGAAATAAAAGTCTTTGAATGGCACAACTATTCATTTACAAAACTCTTTCTAGTCATTTTGAGAGAATTAAATAATTTGCCTTTAGAGACACTTGACAGTAGAATGATTTATATACAGTTAGTTTTTTTCTTATTCTTTAACAATAGTTGGTGTGATCATCTTATTAAATGAATAGTATTTGCATTCACTAGGAGGACTGATGTCCATCAACGTGGTGCTGATCTTCTCCTTTTTGAATCCTGCTTCCACCAGATGGGGAACTTGTGACTCCTGAGTGAAAAAAAGGAGATCATAAAACCATGGCACAATGATATGGATCTAGTTGAAATGAGAGTATCAGGAACTGAGCTACTCACTTGAAACATTTTGTCGATGTCATTATATTTGCTTTTCAGCAGCTCACCCCAAGAAGTGAGATTACAGTATGTGAGCACACCGCCGGGCTTCAGCAGTCTGTTAGCATGACCCTGACAACACAGTTCAGTGCGATTAGCAAATCACTCGCAGCAAACATCAGCCCAAATAGTTTTAATGTATCTGTCTTCCAACCTTGATAAAGTTGAACTGATGTGTGTGCCAGGTCTCCTCTGACAAAGGATATGTGTCATAAAGAATACCTGTGATTGGATGAAAAACACATCCATAAGTATTTCACACATCTGTCACAAATTTCCTTTACCTTATATGTGACCCTGAAGCACAAAACCATTCATAAGGAGAGGGGGTATATTTGTAGCAATAGACAACAATACATTCTATGGGTTAAAAATATTGCTTTATTTTTGTTTTTATGCCAAAAATCATTAGGCTATTAAAAATCAGGTCTCATGAATATGTTTTTTTACTTTTCTGATGAAATATATCATGACATGATTTTTTAATAGTAAATTGCATTGCTAATACCTTCCTTTGGTCAACTTTAAAGGTGATTTTTTTTTTCTTTCAATCTTTAGATTTTTTTACTCTCTCAGATTCCAGATTTTAAAATATTGACATATCCTACCAAACCATACATCAATGTAAACCTGACTTACACGGCTTTCATTAAAAAATTGACTTATGGTCCAGGGTCACATAAAATATTCATTATCCGTCCAGTGCAATTATGTAGCCACTGATAAGTAAACAGCACTTTTTGCCTCTTTTCTACTGAAGGTTGCTGTTATGCAGGTGCATTAAACAAAAAAAAAAATATATATATATATTAGTAAATATTGGTATTTTACCATCAAAGTGATTGTCGGGTAGGGTTGGCACCACATCTTCCCACAGGCCTTTCAGAGGAACAACCTATGCAAGTATAACCAAAAAAACGAACAGTTAAGAGGTTGTAAGCTGCTTTGAAATAACACAGCACAATTTGCAGATACAGATATTTTTGTTTACTTTATGTGGCTGACTTTTGGCCCATTCCTGTAGCCTCTGGAATACACCATCATTGCACTCAATGATCCAATGCTCCTCAATGGGGAATGACTCCACTTTAGTGGCTGCTATAGCCATTCCAAAGCCGATCTCGAGCACTCTTCCACCTACATTTCCAAACAAGAGTTGTTTATGCTTTTATGTGTTTTCCTATTAATAATTCAATGCTTTTAGCAACCAATTATTATATATATTGTATATATATTATTGTATATATACTATGCCACATATTATTGACAGAGTAGTTGTGGTCATGGGAAAGGTCCTTGAGCTGCAGGAGGTGATATTTCAGAAAGGAGTAAAAATAGGCATGCAAGGAGTAAAGTAGAGGTCACTAGTGTACTGCCCTTCTCAAATGAATGGCATTTCTAGAAATTCCGTTTGTAAGCCGTTGGTGTGACATGCTCTGTGCGACTATAAAACCACTTTACGTTTAAGCTTTTAAGAGACAAATAACTGAATCTAGAGTTAAACTTCTACAGTTTGCGTGTGGAGGTTTTGCACCTGTCGTCGTGGCACTAGCACGTGTTTGTGTCACATTCATAGATAACGAAATCTTATCTCACTGCTACAACGTGAACATTCCCGTTCTAGGAATTCTACTCTGGTGAAGGAGTATGTACTTAATATTAATTAGGGAACGCCATTGGTCACCCCAGGAAGGCTACAAACCGACGTCAGCACTGCCATATTCATTAGCTAAGTATTCGCCATAGTAGTGCGGGAAAGTCTCTGGGAAGACTCGTCTCTGGAATCGGTTCTTTCGAACAGATCTTTTAAAACTGCTTTAGAAAGGTTTTACGCCATCACGTGGTCAGCCTTGTTTGATTTACACGTTGTAAAATAAATTTAAAAAATGTTGGAACATAACCTACGAGTTTTAGTAGGTTTAGTAATTTATCAATTTATTAAGTTACTTTTGAGTCAAATAATTAGTATGTGAAAGATAATTAGATATGGACTTATTTTTAAAAATAAATAAATAAATAACGTATTTTGTTTTTCTGGTTTTCCGTTACTTAAACACTGCATGTTTGGACATCCATTTATATATTTATTTATTTATTGCATAAAGTAGGTTAATAAACGCATAGTTGAGACAGTGCTCGGTTCAATGAGTTGGTGACCGATTCATGAATGAACGGTTTATACATGTTTGCTGAAAAGATTCGATTCAACTGGATTCTTTCAAGAAACGGAATCCCTTCGCAATAGTAGAATGTTTAATTTTACAGCGTTATTGAGAATGTCTTGTTTTAAAAGTTGGCGGATAATATAGATATTTTTTAATATACATGACTGCAATAAAGTCACTTTCTGCAAAAAAAAAAAGTAACGTTAGCTAATGCAAAGAATCGACTTCATTGACTCACTGTTTCAGCTGTCAAAGAATTCAAACAGCAAATTACCTTTAGATGCAGCAACGGTTGCAAGAGAGTGCATGTATGGAGTCTCCCAGCGCTCCATAACGGGTTTCCCCATGATCTCCAAGTGTGTGTCGGTCTCATTGTAGTCAGCATTCGCGCCGTGCCACACTTGTTTGCAGTTTTCTCCCTTCGAGAAGATCGGCTGAGCGGTGGTCATGGCGGATTGTTGAATGTTGACAGATGTGGTGTGGTGTTGTATCAACGCTCAGTGGCTGAAGAGATCGTCTTTGTCGTGACTTGAGTGTTATATATATAAAGAACTGCTGATTGTGCAAGAATCAGTGTAGTCAGAAAGAGTGTTGATAAGGAGTCCACTGAGAAGGGGGTGGTCTCTAGACAGACAGCTGGAACAGCTTCTGGTTCATGATGGTTAACCCAACAGCTGTAACTCTCTCTGTCCTTTCCTAATTAAAAGTTATGTGTTATGCATTGTCATGTTGCAGAACCATGGTGCTGTAATTGTAGATGACAATTTTTTTACAGTCTATGATGACAACACAATGATGGAACTGTGCAAAAACTCATGAATAATCGGGGATCAAATTAGGGACTGTTACTCCACAGCTGCAAATCTGTTATGCAAACAGTTTGGTGCAGATCATGCTTTATCTATCCTTTTTTTTTTTTTGCATGTCCTTATTTGTGTAGTTGTATTTTTTGTTAACTTTAATCTGTATTTGTTTCAATCATGCATGATAAATGTCCAAATACATGGTATTTCTGTGATCCTTGTTCCACCAAAAAAAAGACTGATAGTTAAGGTTGTGCAATCGTACAAAACAAGTGGACTTTCTGAACTATTTACATGCAGAAAGGCCACATGTTTTTGCTAGTTTCATCAATATTTCAGTTAATAATTCGTAGGCGACTTACATACCGAACATTCCTGTTAGAAAAGAGATTAAAAATAATATTGTGTCAGAACTGCAACATCCTAATGTATTTTTTTCCATTTCTTCGCATTCTTTGAACAGAAAACAAATCACTAATTAGAATTCACTTATTTAATCTGACTATTAAAGTTAAATTAATTTTTAAATCGTTCATTTGTGTTTTGTGGTCGTATGTTATTCAGTCAAATCAAAAATACATTAAAGCACTAATGTGTCTGTGACAATCCTCTTTGCTCTTTATACTCTATTATGTAGTAGCTCATTCTCCTGTCCTCTAAACACTGATACCTGCACCACCAGTGTATTTATGAACCTGTTGAACCAGGTTTACTGACAGTATTCCAAACTAATTATTACTGGATCACGATTAAGCACACCCAGAACTGAAATTTCTTAAAGAGACAGTTCACAAAAAAAAAAAAAACCTGTCCTCATTCCCTCACTCAAGTCAAATAGAAACCTGTATGATTTTCTTAATTCTGAAATTTTAATAATGTACTTTTTCCATGCAATTACATTAAATGGGAACTGATTTTTTGTGTGTTTAAGAAAGGGCCAGAAATTGAACACTTCAACTGGGTCAGTGTGTCAAGCAATGAATCAGTCAGATTTGCAAACAAATAATTCAGACCTGTTTGTTACCTGGAACAGCCAAAAAGCCATAACAAAAATAATTCATTTCTGAATCTTGCATGGAAATAGAGCATCGGTGAACGGCAAAGCTAGACAGCCTCAGTCCCAGTGGCGTAGGCAGAAATTGTATTATGGGCGGGCCATTGAAAAAGTGAGCGGGCCTATATTTTTTCCTAGAAAAAATATTACTGTTTTTACTCATATAAATTACTCATTATTACTCATATAAACCTGATTTTATTCGGCAATGAATAAATAAATCAGGTTTATATTAATAAATATATTTTTAATACATTTGAATAATAAAAATAAACTAAAAATGTATTTTGATCAAACTTGCCTGGGTGGGCCAGAGAGTAATGTGGGCGGGCCAGTGCCGCCCTGGCCCATTACTGGCTACGCGCCTGCTCAGTCCTCATTAATTATCACTGTATTAAAATCCAGAACATTCTTCAAAATCAAACTTATTTTTGAGTAAACCTTTTTGAAGGTACTCATGCTAATCTGCTAATGGCTATTGTCAACTTGCTCTCCCTCAATATGCTAATGTTATTAATTTAAGAGGAGACACTGCAGGAAAAAACATTGTTTTTCTCCTAAACTGAGACATACATCTCCACTTAGCACCAAAATAGCACTTACCACCAAAAATTAGATACCCAAAATTATCTTTTTTCTTTATACAATAGCTTAGTGGACTACATTTCCCATCATGCTTTACGCTGATTGCACCGCCCTTGCTGGGGCGCCCCGTGGCCCGCGTCAGTGTTGCGCAGATTCGGTTTGAACCGAAAGCGGAGTGTGACCTTCCCTGGCGGCGGAGACCGGCAGGAGACCGAGCGAGCGGACCCATGTCAGCACTCCCGTCCACGACTCTCGCCACGGAGATGAACAGCAACTTAGCTGGAGATGAAATCGGGTAAGACACGGTGTGTTTAAATGGCAGTGTTTGGACGTAACGTACTTGTCCCGTTCCAGCGGAGAAAGATGCGCAGCGGGCCGCCCAGAGGACAGCAGATCACAGCGAGCCGAGCTCTGAGACTAACTCTGGTGCACCAGTACTCTCCTTACATTTGACAACGACTTGTTTAGCTTTTTTACATCACGGATAGAACGCTTCGATAAAGGAGCTGCGTTGAGAGATAGATTGACAGAAAATATCAGCTGTCAAACTGGAGGCTTGTGTCACTTTGCTTTTATGGTACAAGTTTGCTTATAAACAAACGCTCTCTTTTGTAGTTTTTTGAAGTTTTATGAACATTTCTTTCTTTCGTATGCGGTACACAAAACCAGTCAAAAGGGTCACTTTTTTTAATTGAGATGAATGCATCATCTGAAAGCGGAGTAAATATGGTTTTCATTGATGTGTAGTTTGTTTGTTAAGATAGACAAGTTTGAAAATCTGCAATCTGATGGAAATTAAATATTGAGAAAATCCCCCTTGGAAGTTGGAAGTTCTTAGCAATGCATATTACTAATCGAGCATTTACATCTTCATAGAGTTTGATCTTTACTTAATATTCCAATGATTTCTAATGACCCCTGCAATGTATTGTTGGCTGTTGCTACAAATATACCTGTCCTACTTATGGCAGCTTTTGTGGTCCGGGGTCACATATAGTGAGATTTACAATCAAACTAGACCTCTTGTGCTTTCTTAGTACTTTTTGTGCTTTCTTATTTTTTTAATTATCATACTGGAGGATTTCATCACTCTGAATTCTATACTGTAATATATATATATATATATATATATATATATATATATATTATAATCAGACCAGAGGAGAAACTCGTGCATGCACAGTGTGACCCAGCCTGCAATAGTTTGCATCAGCCAGGTTGATTTGACAAACCGGCTCATGTCTGAGATGGTTTCGAAGAAGTAGATCTGAGTTATTTGAACGTTTGTCTGGTTTCTGATTATGACCCGTTAGACCGCACAGATCAGTCTTTCAGTGCCAAGGGCAAACGTGTTTGCTCTCCTTCACCTTGACTCATGTTCCTTTCTGAATGAACGCAAATGCATTGTGACTTTCCCTCATCTTTGTGTTGCAGGAAGCTGTTTGTGGGTGGACTGGATTGGAGCACCACCCAGGGTGAGTGTTATATAGTTTTATAATTCTATAGTTTTAAACAGTAACATTAGTTGCTCTTAAATAATTCAAGTGCGTGTACTGCGAGTCTGTATCACTGTAGTGTGCTTTCCGTTAAAAGCACCATCTTGTTTTGCATTAGTGGCTTGATGCATGCTGTAATATTCTCTATAAGCTTATATTTGCTCTGCATGATCTCAGCGTAAAGCTCTAGAAATCGGATAAAGCCTGTATCAAATGGCATGCGTAAAATGCAATGAGGAAATCAATAGATATTGTTCATGGCGTATGTATGCATGAACGCTAAAAATGTCATCATGCATTTTATAAGTCTTTTGTGCTGTATATGTCGTTCCCATTATATGATGGTTTATATAACGTTTTTAATTGCCATTCTTTTTTTGACATATTGCTGTATATAAATTTGCTTTGCTTTGTCTAGTGCATTTTTGAAGCGTGAATTAGGATGCTTTAGTTATGTCAGTTTCCTCAACTTAGATACTGTATGTATTGCATCCAAAAAATGACTCAAGGTTTTAGTGGCATGTGATTGTTTAGAAATTATGTTGATTTGCTGCACGAAAAATGATTTGTGTTATGTTTAGTGTTGAAAAAAGGTGCTTAATAAATATTTTTTCACTGTGGTAGCCAATTTCTAATATCTGCCATAACAATATGTAGGCAGGTATAATATATCTATAATGTATAATGCATTAAGCTGTTGAGCATGTGTTGTTGTAGAATCTGTCAGTGCAGCTTGAGGAACGATGAAGCAGTGGTTCTCAGCTGGTGTTGCTTAAAAACCCAGATATTGCTTGGGTTTTTAAAGTTGAGGACATGTCTGCAAACCATTAATATATGGAGTCTGGTTTGCAATTCTTGCAATTCTACCAACCAGTTAAGAACCATAGATCTAAATGTGTCTGTCACTTTGTTGTCCTAATTTTTTCTTTCTATGTTTCGTTAGAGACTTTACGAAACTACTTTTCGCAGTATGGAGAGGTTGTGGACTGTGTCATCATGAAGGATAAAAGCACAAATCAGTCCAGGGGCTTTGGCTTTGTGAAGTTTAAAGACCCCAACTGCGTTCGGACTGTCCTGGACACCAAACCTCATAACCTGGATGGAAGAAATGTGAGGAAAATTGCTAATAATCCCATTTTTCCAATCATGATAAATGTGTCACGTTGTAATACTGACTTAAAAATAAAATTTAAATCAAGTGCTTTAATGGCATGCTGGTTTGATTTTATTTATGTATTTATTTATTTTTTTACTGCTTATTCTCGCAGATCGACCCAAAGCCTTGTACACCTAGAGGTATGCAGCCTGAGAAGACTCGGGCAAAAGACGGCTGGGTAAGAACTTAAAAAAGTCTGAAAACAGTTTTATTAAAGCTGTAGTTCACCCAAAAATAAAAAAATGTTTTAAAATGATGATTTACTTACTCTCAAGGCATCCTGGGTTTATATGACTTTTTTCTTTTAGATGAATCTTAGACGTATTAAAATGCCCTGGGTTTTCAGCTTTATAATGACAATGAATGAGGGTTGAGATTTAAAGCGTAAAAAGTGCATCCATTTATCATAAAAAGTAATCTGCTGGAAAGCCACTTCCAAGTAAATGCACATAGTTAGCGGAAGATGGAGATAAAGTTTTTAAAGTTTTAAATATGGATAATTGTCTTAGATAAATGTGTTACTTCACTACAGAAGGTTTTTATTAGCTGAGTGGAGCACTTTTCATGATGGATGGATACACTTTTTTGGGCTTTAAAATCTCAACACCCATTCACTGCCATTATAAAGCTTGGAAGAGCCGGGACATTTTTTAGCATAACTCTGAATGTATTCATCTGAAAAAAGAAAGTCATATACAACTAGGATGGCTTGAGGGTAAGTCAATCGATGGGTTAGTTATCAATTTTGGCTGAACCATGCCTTTAATGTTGTAATTGCCCAATTTTTTCCTAACTCGAATATTTTTTTTATGTGTTTTAGAAAGGAAGCAAAAGTGACAGCAATAAATCTAAGAAGATATTTGTGGGTGGAATTCCTCATAATTGCGGTGAAGCTGAACTCAGGGATTATTTCAACAGATTCGGAGTGGTGAGATAGACATAGATGTAGAAATGTACCACTATTCTTTAATTATGCATTATAAATAACTAAATAAATTCCATAAATATGTGATGTAAATGATGCACAAATCAGCATGTGAAGTCCAAAAGGTTTCATGGCCATGTACTTGCTTAGTGTTAAGTGACCTAGAAGTGCACAATATTAAATGTATCTTTTTCTTAAATAATTTTACCTGACATTTTTACTTTGACATTTACAGATTTTGAATATCTTGTTTTAAATACACCTTAGGACCCAACTGTATGTAATATGTTTTACATATGATGCCGTTTTTATTATGTTCCGTCCTTCACTGGTCCTGTTCTCCCTTTTGAAGGTCACAGAGGTGGTAATGATCTATGACGCAGAGAAACAGAGGCCTCGAGGTAATCCACACATTCATATTTGCTCCCATTCAGTCTCTCTCTCACCTCATGCGCAAGACAAACTATTCCAACCCAAAGAGAAGAGAACATCACGCAGGCCATCCGCCCCTCTCATGTGTGTGATGCTTGGTTTGGTGTGTCTCAACTCTTGCATGGTGGCAAGGCAAATCAGCAGCATCCACATGACACGCAAACATTTGCATCAGACATGCTCAGTCAGTTCAGCATCTTGCACATCTGCTTGTGCCTTAAAGGAGCAGTTCACCCCCCAAAAAAAAAAGGTAACTTTTTTTTTTTCTCTATTCAAATCTTTTTTTTCTGGGGAACACACAAAGAGGAATTATGGAAGTAACTATTTTTCATAACTTAATGCGAGTTGTTTTTGGAGTAGATATGGCAAAATTATATTTATTAGCGAGTAAGTACTTACATTTTAAACTTTTAAAAAGACTTTTGGAAAATAACATAGGATACGCATTTAATAAAGGCTGTTTGTAGCTTTATAGACCAGAAAAGTCCTGGAATTGTTTTTAGACTGGTTTCATTATCAGCAAAACAAAACAAAAAAAATGTTGCATTTAGTGGTAAAAATATATACTTTTAGCTTCGTTACTTACTATAGAAGGAGAATGTGAGGACTTACCATTTTTGTGTTCTGTGGGAAAGTTAAATAGCAGTACAAGGGGTGCGTGAACTATCCCTTTAAGATTTCAAAACCGCATAAGGCAGTATGGCTGACAATTTTCAAGTTCAATAGATCCACTGTTTTATTATCTACCCAGTACCTGTTTTCCATAACAGCACATATTCAGACCAGCTGAATACACACTGGTCCAGCTAAAGAACTAAATGAGAAACAAAGCCAAAATGACTGAAGATTTCATTTTAAAATCCTATTTTATTCAATGTTTATTGAAAGTTTGCAGTGCACTATTTACATTCATTCAAACCATGTCTTCCAGAAAACTGAAGTGCTTGTACTGTTAAACTTAAATTGCTTTTCACATTTCACTCTCGTTGGGTAAACGTGGAATAGTTTGTCATTTGCAGTTGTCTTATTAAATTTCTTGAATCACATTTCTGTTAACCTTTAGACATTAAGTTTTTTTTTAATAATGAACATTTACATTTGATTGATCTATGAGTGTTTAATACAATGTAGTACATTTAAGTAAGCCCTTTCTATCTTTCATTTTATGTCCCTGTTTTCCTTGTCAAGTGTTTGAATGCATTAACGTTTCTCCTGAGATATGTCTGTTCTTTCTTATAGGATACAATACAGATAGTGGCACCACACAGATTAAGGCCTGGTGTGAAACACACTCAAGCCTGTTTCTCTGGTGTAAACATGGTTAATGCTTCAATTTGTGCCCTACTACAGGCAGTGACTTGTCGTGCTTTCATTTGACTCAAACTGATTAAAACACTTTGTGTTGAGGGATTTAGTGCATACAGCATAGGGGAAGTTCTCTGTTTGCGTTTTACTCAATTACAATTACACACTGTCTAGTTGTTAAAGTCAGGTTTGTGTTTTCAGTGGCTTTATGGATGCAGGACTTTACACTGGCTCCGGACAGTTGCAATTGGAAATGAATTTACAAATGCAGCTTCGCAAAGAGTGCTGCTAATAGGGTGTAGTGCTTTCAGCTTTTGAACATCCTTTTCATTAAGTTGTGTTTCTAAAGCCTTGTTTAGACTGTCAGCCCAAGTCTGATTTTGTTCATATCTAAATGGAATGATGTCCACATTGTGGATCGCAACTCTTCATATACGATTTGTCTTTCCATTTAAATTGGATTTGCGCTGACAGTCTGAACGAGGCTAAAAAGGCTATCTCACTTAAAGGAATAGTTCATCCAAAAATTAAAACTACCCCAAAATTTACTCAGTCTGAAGCCATCCTAGGTGTATATAACTTTCTTCTTTCAGGTGAACACAGTCTGAGTTTTTTACAAATTTAACCTGGCTCTTCCAAGCTTGGTAATGCTGGTGGATGGTGACCATTATTTTGAAGCTATGTATTCGTCATAAAAAAACTATACACCTCCAGGGATTAACACATGTCTTCTGAAGCAGATTGATGAGTTTCTGTAACAAAATTATTACAATTTTTTTTTATATTTTAACTCAAATAACTGACTTCCGGCAAAAGCTGTATGCATGTTCGCGAAAGAGTCAAGCTCTGGCTTTTTGGCTGACCTAATTCGACGTATGACTTGACTTCAAAATAACGGTCACCATCCACCAGCATCACCAAACGTGGAAGTGCAAGGATACATTTTTTAAAACCTTTTGTGTTCGTCTGAAAAAAGAAAGTTATATACACCTAGGATGGCTTGGAGGTGGGGTCATTTTCTTTTTTGGGTGAACTATTACTTTAAGGCACCAGTTGTTAAAGTATCACTTGTGCAATTTCACAGCTCAAATTAAGTTTGTGTGTTGTCCAGTGTGAACAGCCTTTAAACTGGACCTGCTGGATTTTTCAGATGGCGCAACAACTAGTCAGTTTTGATAAGAGGCAAAAGTGCATTCAATCGACTTTTAAAAGCATCTATTACTGTCTTCTTTAATGAAACCAGGCCTGGTGAATGAAGGGCAGGTTGAGTATATTTAGTCCTCATTTAGGCAGATGGTTCTGCTCCACATAGTGTACGAATTCTCAGATCTCTTCGGTCTCAAAGGACGTGCAATCGGAATCAGGTTAGATCCCAAAGTGGAGATTCTCGCAGCCCAGTTCTGCCACAGTTATCTGATCTGACTGAAACTAGTTCACACTGGTGGATCTGGCGCAGCTGAACTCAGCTGCTGCTGGAGGATTGTGCTCTGTCTTATCGCGTAAGTGACCTTGGAATCGTGCTCCGCTTCGGCGGCCCACTTTGATTTCTGTGACTGCGCGAGCCCTGCATGCACGGTTGAATCTTTCTCGCTGTCCTCGGGCCTCCGAGCAGATCTCTGAAATTGAGCATTAACCGGGCTTACGCCACATGAGAATCCGGGCTGCATTTAATGTTTCACAGATATCCTTATATCCTTGTGGTGCTTTTGTTGCAGTGTTACAATCTATGTTCTCTTAGTTTGCCCAAAGTACTGTAGCATTTTGGGAAGCTTTGAGAAAAACCAGTAAAACCTGTAGCTGTAATGATCATTCTTGTTATGCATTGATAATTGTGGTTGCTGCTCGCATTTGTTGTGTAAGATTGGGGTGGTGATGAAAGTGAGGTTCGGATGAAACTTAAAAGGCTGAAAACAATTCAAACCCATAATTTGACAAAGATCCGCCATCTGTACCATCAAGGTTGCGTAAGACCTGACTTGCCGTCTACGGCTGTTACTCATTAAGCACGTTCAGGGTTAAAGTATTAGAGGGAACAGAATTATACGTAATGTTTCTGTCCTTTCGGGCCCCCACCTGTGACCTTTCCTGGTGACTCGGGCCGTGATGTCATCTGAACCTCAGGAACCCCCCACCCCATCCCTCTTATGTTCTTCTAGCTGTTCTGTCCCAACACCCTGCTGCTCTGTTGACTTTTGGTCGTTGGCTAGGTTTTGGATTTATTACTTTCGAGGCCGAACAATCAGTGGACCAGGCTGTCAACATGCATTTTCACGACATCATGGGCAAAAAAGTGTGTAGTTGTAGTTTTATTTTCCCCTACAACAGAAACTAAAGCTTGGGCGACCAAACATACGCATAAACTCCTAGTTGGAAATTTGACATTAACGTTTTGTTTCCCATTATGGAAAATATGGTAACAGTTTACAATATATTGAGCAAAAAAATTTATTACTGTTTATGTTTTGTTGCGTTTTATGTATTTTTACATACATTTCTGACTATGTTAGTCGCCCAAGGCTTGGTTCATTTGGACCGCTCCTTTAGGTGCTGTAATGCTGTATAAAGTTAGTAGTTATTCAAATGAAGTAGAATATGTTTATTTATTATTCTTACATTAGAAAAGATCACCGTATATAAATGCTACCCTTAGTTGTTACATCAGCACTCACCTAAAGAACCGGTTGGTTTCCTTTTTTTCCCTTTTTTTTTCTTTTATTCAGGTTGTTACTGTCAGGTCACTTACTATTTGAGTTCTATATTATCCCAGAAGTCAAGAGAAATCTAAATTAAGTGACCTCAATATTCGAATCTCCATACTGTGTCTGTTAGTCTATTCCAAACGGGCTTTGGGCGGGTAGCAAACGTCTCTGTAGCGTAAGGTTATTGTCTGATACCTAGGTGTATTAGTCTGTTTGGAGGGATAGCACAAGACCGAACATGTCGCATGACGCGTTATCTCACCTCACCAGCTCCACTTAGTAATATATCCCTCCCAGCGTGGCTGGTTTGTGGTTGATCTGCATTTTGAAAAAAATATATCTCTAGCATTTTGACTAATAGCCTCATGCAGGCCTAGAATGCAGAGGGGCCCATCTCTATGTTTGGTCTCCCGAGGCATTTCCTTGCGCCGTCATGACTGCAGTGTGCTGATTTAAAGTGAAAAACCACTTCCAGCAAGTTCGTTTAAGACTCCAGAATAGCTTGGTAGTTTTTGTCCTACATTGGGTCTGTTCTCACCCGCCGACGTTCTTCTTGACTTGGGTCTGTGTTCCTGAAGGAATCAGGTACTACGGTACCTGGGCTATTGTTCTTCACATGACATTATTTCATTGGGGCTTTAAGGGAGGTGGGGCCATACGTTATAAAATTAGAAACTGGAGCATATCAAACTGTGTACCAAATCCCAGCTCTACTGTTGGACACAAAGACTTGCGAGAGGCCTCCCATCACTCTGAGCGGTGATGCCCGCGGGAGTGGGGGGGTGGGGGTGTTGCCAATGCGAGGGTTGCAGACCACTCGCTCAAACTGATACCTAATTAGGTCGACAGTGAGAGAGGAGGAGAGACGAAAAGGGAGTCGTTACATTTATGCTGCTTTCCAACGGAAAAATATCGTCTCGCTCTTGATGCAAGGTGACCCCAATAACTCACCCCCTTTAGAGTCTCAGGTCTATTTCTAGATCTCCACTTTAACTGGAGTGAAACTTCCGTGAGTGTTAAACCACGTTTGTCCATTTTTTTTCCCTGAGTGGCAGGTAATAGAATGTCATTTACCTAAATGGATAATTATATAATTGCGGTAATTGCCAAGGGAAGCATTTACTTAAATCGTATTTTAATCCTGATCAGGATATCTGCCCTTCTTGGTTTATTAAGCATAGCTGTTTACTATATTTGCCTGTTGGTTTTCTTATACTGATAACATTTTATTTTAAATTGGCATATGTTGGTAACATGCTTTTGCGGTTGCCAGATATCAAAAGTTTAAATCCCCAAATCAAGTAGTTTTTTCCTAAATCAATATAATTTCTGCCTTAGGGGTTTACTTAATCTTCTCAACCTGGCAACCATGTGCACGCATCTCTCTATGCTACCAAGAAAGAGCTGATGAGCTGAAAACACCAGTAAACATGATCTATGAAATATTCTGCTCAAATCAAACTTTTTTGACATTTTCTTTTTTTTTTGTTTATGGTTAAGTGGACATTTTTTAAATGACAATAATCATACTTAATAATCAATCAACAGTTTAATTGTTTGAGCAAAAATAATCATTATTCATAAAGACATGAATGATAAAATTATGTTTGGTTTGTGGAGGAGAGGTGTTTTAATACTTTGCAACTTGTAAAAATCATCATTGAAGTACATTGATATGACATAAGAAATCTTTTTACATTGCGTTTTAAAAGGGATTTTAAGCCCCTGAAATGCAGCCAGCTGCGAAACAGAAATTCTGTATGCTATATGCGCTGTCTGTTTCTGAGCACTGTCAGAGAGTGCAGGAGTATTACATTTATTTTGCCACTTATAGGCCTTGAAGGGTTAAATAAACACACACTTGCACAAAGAAAACACGTGAGTAACAGCATAATGGATCCAGGCAGCTCTAATATTCCTGCTGTTTGCCAATTATATTAATCAAACAATAAAATGGAGGATGAATCTTGTTTAAATCACTTTTGTAAGTTTAATAAGAAGAAATGTTTATTTTACACCGTGAAGTATATTTATTTGTTCTACTGTAGTTGCTTGTGATTAGTTTCATATTTAATCGCTGACCTTTAACTTGCCTTCAATGTGCTTGATTTCTTTGTGTTATTTATTTATTGTCATATTGACATTGGTGACAAGAATTATGACGTTTCTATGGTATCAACATTTATATAATAAAGACCTCATGTAAAACAAAAATAATTATATTTTGATATATATATATATCTTGCAACATTGTGATATTTTGGTAATATCGCCCACCCCTACTAACTGTGAATATTCATACAACTACATTTAAATTTTTACATTCTTTGAGCGTTTTTTATTTTATTTTTATTAATATGTCATAACTCAATTCTCCAGAGACTTACTTTGGACTTCTCCGGTCATTTTATCTGCATACATTTGCCTTTACTTTCCTTTGACTGTAAGCTCAGAGATCTGCTTCCGTCCAACCAACAACCAATGGATTATTAATTCGAATGTATGTCACAATGCAGAAGAAAAAAAATGGTTACTACTACTACCATTACATTGTAACTTTAATAGACATATACAGTTACCAGAACATTTTACAGTCTATGGGGTGGAATATTTTGATTTGGCCCTGTAAGCATCTGCATGCACTAAAAACCTTCCCTTACCTCACACATAAGAGCAAACACCATTTTTGCCTGCTAATTTTCCCGCTGACACAGTATGAAGATTCCTCTCTGATTAGACTTATTGTCTCTCCATTTTTATCTGCATGTTAATTGTTTGATACAATCATTGGTTAAACATCATTGACCCTTATATTTCTATTGTCATATCTAAACTGAGGTTCTTAAGCATTAGCCAGGGACAGGTAAGTCTTAATTTTCTATCAGCAGTTTATAACTACTTTAAAAAAAGCTGAGATGTAAGATAAATGAAGGGACAGTGTTTCTCAGGTACATCTGTGGTTATGAAAATTAATATTTAATCTCAAGCTTACGCAGAACTCCGATTCCAACTTGATCCGACCTATAGACTTTTAGCTGACTTAAATGTCTCTTTCATACCCAAGTACCTTAGAAACATTGGTTTAAAAAGTTATCCAATAAAAGAGACCAAGTATATTCCATTCCATCTGGACTACGGTCATGTATTTGGCCTAAGTAAGAGTATCTTTTCTGAGGTGAGGGCTAAAGTTTCTGATAGGTGAGTGGGGGAGGTAGGCAGTATGTTAATTCTTCACTCGCTAGTTACGACCTCTTGTCCTTTGTGCAGGTTGAAGTGAAGAAGGCGGAGCCACGGGACAGCAAAGCTCCCGCCCCCGGTCAATTGGGAGCCAATCAGTGGGGGCACCGAGCCATCTTAAGTGCAGCCAATGGCTGGGCGGCACAACCAGCTCCGAGCTGGCAGCAGAGCTACGGGCCTCAGGGTGAGTGACATGGTGGGCCAGAACACAGCGGGAGCGTAACACGTCTCAACCTGAAAAATGATCCTAAGAGCCAACTGGTATCAGTCACGCTTTGCTTTAGGTCAGCCTGTGCCATCTGGCTAGACCACACTGGGGGGGGATGTTTTCACGTAGATCTCACCTGAAATAAGCTTTCTCTGCCTGGCATAAATCCAGAAATTCAACACTTTAATTGAACACGTTCTGTCTTCGCCCTTGTTTGACGTGCAGTTATGATTCCGTTTGTAATTTCCAGTCTGGTGGATGTCAGTTAAAATGTTTTTTTGTTTTTTTTTGTTCTAGGTGTTTGGGTGTCTACAGGTCAACCTCTTGGTATGTTTTATTATTTGGTTATTATATTTTGCCTCTCTAAAAGGCCTATTCACACCATTTCCCAGAATTTATTTTGTATTTACACTGCTGTTCAAAAGTTTGGAAAAAACAAACAAACCCTGTAATATTGTGTTGTGTATTGTATTATTTCACTTTAAAATAACTTTTTAAATTTCAATATATTCTCTTTCAAAATAATTTTTTATATACCTATTTGGAGCTTAAAAAATATTTTTAATATTGATGCTTAATTTTTAATTCAAAATAATGGCATTTATTTAATATAGGAGTCTTTTGTAGTGTTATACATTTTTTCAATTTAATGTAGTTTTGCTGAATAAACTTATTAATTTATTTATTATATTATAAATTTTATATATTATATTCTTTAATATTTTATTAATTAATAATATATATAAAATAAAAAATAAAAAAAAAATATATATATATTATTTATTTATTTTTATTAACCATTAGCCACTAGCTTTTTTTTAACCTCATTTAAAAAAAAAAAAATACTGTTTGATTGAAATGCACAATAAAAATACAAGATTTTGTGAAAAGTTATTTTTTAAAATAAACTTCATATTTGATCATTTAAAATAATGTATATATTTTCATACATATTTATATATTATAAATAATATGTTATTCTATTAATATTTTACATATATTGTTTGTATGCTGAACAGTTTATTCAGTGGAATTACCTTGCAAGTTTTGTATTTGGTCTGCATAGTTTATCTTATCAATATTTTATTCTTCTACAGTTGCATCTTACTTGATGTAAATAGGACTTAACCCGAATAACTTTTGATTAAAATGTGATGTGTGTATGGACCCCCTCTGTGTTTCAGGTGGGTATGGACCCCCCTTACCTGCTGGTCGTGGGGCACCTGCACAACCTCCTTCTCCATTTAATGCATTTCTAGTTGCAGCACCACCTACAGGGGGATTTGGGGCACCTCAGGGATACCCCCAGCAGGGCTTTAGCACGCAACCTCAGTTTGGTAAGTGAAAAGTTTCTATAGTGGATATGGAACGTATTCAGACCCCTTAAATTTTTCACTCTGTTATATTGCAGCCATTTGCTTAAATCATTTACGTTCATTTTTGTCCCCATTAATGTACACACAGCGCCCCATATTGACAGAAAAACAGAATTGTTATTATTAAAAAAGAAAAACTGAAATATCACATGTTCCTAAGTATTCAGACCCTTTGCTCAGTATTTAGTAGAAGCCCCCTTTTAATTTAATAGAGCCATGAGTCTTTTTGGGAAAAATGCAACAGGTTTTTCGTACCTGGATTTAGGGATCCTCTGCTATTACTCATTGCAGATCCTCTCCAGTTCTGTCAGGTTTGTGGACTGCCATTTTTAGGTCTCTCCAGAGATGCTCAATTGGGTTTAAGTCAGTGCTCTGGCTGGGCCATTCAAGAACAGTCACAGAGTCCTTTATTTTAGCTGTGTGCTTAGGGTCATTGTCTCTTTGAAAGGTAAACCTTCAACCCAGTCTGAGGTCCTGAGCACCCTGGAGAAGGTTTTCGTACAGGATATCCCTGTACTTGCTTCATATTTCCCTCGATTGCAACCAGTCGTCCTGTTCCTGCAGCTGAAAAACACCCCCACAGCATGATGCTGCCACCACCACGCTTCACTGTTGGGACCGTATTGGATAGGTGATGAGCAGTCCCTGGCTCTCTTCACACATACCGCTTAGAATTAAGACCAAAAAGTTCTATCTTAGTCTCATCAGACCGGAGAATCTTATTACTCACCCTCTTGGAGTCCTTCAGGTGTTGTTGTTTTTTTTTTTTTTGCAAACTCCATGCAGGCTTTCATGTGTCTTGCACTGAGGAGAGGCTTCCGTCGGGCCACTCTGCCATAAAGCCCTGACTGGTGGAGGGCTGTAGTGATGGTGGACTTTTTACAACTTTCTCCCATCTTCTGACTGCATCTCTGGAGCTCAGCCACAGTGATCTTTGGGTTCTTCTTTACCTCTCTAACCAAGACTCCTCTCCCCCGATAGTTCAGTTTGGACGGAAAATCAGCTCTAGGAAGGGTTCTGGTCATCCCAAACATTATCCATTAAAGGATTATGGAGGCCACTGTGCTGTGTGTACATTAACGAGGAAAATTATTTTCGCAAATGGCTGCAATATAACAAATAGTGAAAAAATTAAGGGGGTCTGAATACTTTCCGTACTTACTGTATATAAAATTCATATATTTTTAGTCAATTTGTTTCCTCAAGACTCAATTTGACTGTATTTTGTTTGAATCAGTGTTTTGAGTTTGTAGTTATCTCAGTAACTTTGAGGACTTCAATGAACTTATAAACACTTGAAACTTGTCAGGTATCAGAAAGTTAGAGTTACCGCTCTTGTGATTGAAGTCAGAGTCTCTGTTTCAAGCAATGTCACCTTTAGTTTGAAGACGTCAAGAACCGTTAGATAAATCAAAAGCGTGTAGGTACAAAGGGAACTGTTTATCTGATGCTTTGTATAATCTATTTGAAGTTTGGAAAAATGTATGTCTTGGTTAGGATGTCATAATTCCAATGCATTTGATGTCAGAGTTTGCTATCAGAGCCTAATTGAGTACCAAATAAACATATTAGAATGATTTATATTAAAATGGAAAAGGATTATTTTACATGGTACTGTTACACATTATTATTTTTTTTAAACAATGTGCAGACTTGGTTGAGTGAAGGAGACTTCTTACACAATATTAATTATTACAAAGTTGTGACCAGTGGTGTATATAAATATATACTCTGTATTTTTACACAGGATGAGCTCATAACTATGGAAGCCCGTTTCCGCTACTGATTAAAAAAATTAAAAAAAGGTGATTGGGACTTTTTTTCTCAGAATTGCGAGCTATAATGTCAATTAAGTCGCAATTGTGAGTTATTAAGTCAGTATTGCGAGTTATAAAGTCAGAATTCTGAGAAAAAAGTCAGAATTGCTAGATTTTTCAGCGTAACTGAGATGTACTTGCCAAAGACCAGATGTGTCCACGGTCTGGATGCTTATTTTATAGCCTGTAACCATGGAAAAGATCATAAAAGATTATTTTCGGTGCGGTTTCACTAATAAAGAAATCTTAATTTTATTAGAGGAGTCACACAACATAAAGCTTAGTTTACAGACTCTTGAGAGAACGTTATGCAGGAATCATTTGTTACTAAGACACATAAAACAGATGAGGCTGAAGTGGCACGTTTTATAAATCAGCTGTTGGCTGTCCGGCATTATTACAGACAGAGAAACTGTCCGTCAATTGATGTGACTGATGGATGGATGAGGTGTTGATCTGCGTGCTCACAGTCGCGGGCCAAACTATGTGTGGCATATTGATGGATATGATAAGATAAAACCTTATGGAATATGTATAAATGGATGCATTGATGGGTTCTCCAGAAACATTATCTGGCTTGAAGCATACAAAATGAACAATGACCCAATCATTGAATCACATCTCATGGTTTCCTATGATGCTTTGCCAGAAAGAACGTGTCGCAAATGAAGAGAAAAAAGTTAGAATTGCATGATATAAACTTATAATTGCGACTTAATATCTCAGAATTGCGATTCTCGCAATTCTGACTTCATAACTCGCAACTCTGAGAAAAAAAAATCGCAATAACCACTTTTTTATTTTTTATTCAGTGGCGGAAGCAGGCTTCCATGCATAACACTTTGACACCATATCTATTCTCAAAAACAGGCATATATATATATATATATATATATATATATATTTATTTTTTTATTTATTTATTTTTTTTTTATTTTAACATGATTTTTTAAATGATAGTCAAATATATCCTGCAGCTAACATGTGTGTTGTCTGTGTCTTGTAGAGATGTCGGGGACGGGGCCAGACATCTCACAGGTGCACTGGAAGCAGCAGTGGCTGGAGAACGGGACACTGTACTTCCACGTGTCCATAAGCAGCTCCGAGCAGCAATCACAGGTCACGCAGCCCACAGTCCGGGAACCACCACGCGTCCTGCACGAACACATGCACCTGCTGCACATCTCCGTCATGGTGAGTATATAACATACACACATCTGCACAAAATCACAACTCACCCAACTCTGAAACTTTAGTTGCTTTCACTGGATGCATATCTCTTGAGTGCATGCAGTTTTACACTTTCTAGCATTTTGCATACAAATGCAATGGATTCATCATTCACCGGTGCTCTGGAAGACAATTGCTCTTAGAATGAGAGCAGAACCCTTGAATCAACGATTCTCAAAAAATAAAAAGAGATACAACATGCTTAAATATTGGCAGGAATGTAAGGGCTTGCAATGCTGTTGTTGCATCTCTTTCTGCTCTTACTCACTGGACATTTGTAATGTAATTGTAAAAGTTGTGCAACTGCTAGTTTAAAAATCATTGTGATAGTACATCAACTGCTAGCCAGGAAAAATACTGTAAATTCACACTTAGTTTTTATAGTGCACTCAAAACTGCATCCACAAACTTTCCTTGAGAAGCAAACAGAGGAGAAAAATGAAGACAAGCAACTCAATATTCATTATTGCATCAGAACCAAACCACAGTTTCCACTTGGCAAAATATATAAACATCATTCATTTTCTCCTATTGTGCATTTTCAGTCTGAAAGCATTCTCTCTTTCCTCACAGATAGGTGTATGCAGTCCATACACTGTCAACCCTAATAAGTTTAGGACATGCATTTAAATGCATTGCCTCAAAATAATGAAGGTCTCAGTGCTCACATCCACAGGGCTAGAGGGTCACTAAATGATTTGATGAGCATGAAAATTATGTCAATCGAATGTTATGGCCTTCGCTTTCACCGCATCTCAGCCTAACGGGACACTTTTGGACTGATATGTTGGTATGGTGTAAAACTTTAAAATAAAAATGAAAATAAATAAATAATGCAGCAACTGATCTTATGTTTTTAAGCTGATGTCTAATAATGAAAATAACACAGCAATTATAGTATTACATCTATAGATATCTACTGTATCCGTTGGGGGGGCAAATAAGTATGAGGCGTTCATAGGTCGACATATTTTGTTGACCCTGGAACAACATTTTAATCCAAAACCTTTGTCTTGACCATGTCTCTACAGCTAAACCTAACCTTATCCATGAGTAATGATAGATGAATGACACTGTTTTGAGCCTAAAACTCACAGAAATTGTGATGGGCTAATTATTGGCTAATGTTGTTCCAGGGTCAACAAAGATGTTGATCCAGAAACATGTCGAATATAGCAAAATCAGATTCTGCCACGGTACGAACATCTCGGTGCATGCAGCCTTACAACAGATTCCAGAAGCGTGAGAACACCGCCATGCAATGCTGTTTGATTACTGCCAGCAAAAGAACAGTGAATGTGTTACACCCTTGAGATCAAAGCCCCCTAGGCAGTGACCATGCGATTCTGATTCTGAACGAGTCTCTCATATAGACTGACAAAGGAGCATACTTTAAAGCAGGGGTGCCCAATCCTGCTCCTGGTGATCGACTGACCTGAAAAGTTCAGCTCCAACTCTAATCAAACACAAATGCCTTTAATTTTCAAGTGATCCTGAAGACCTTAATTCATTGCTTTAGTTGTGTTTGATTTAGAGCTGGAGCTGAACATTGCAGGACAGTCGATATCACCAGGAGAAGGATTGGGCACTGTTTTGTTTGTGGAGCTTTGTGCTCCTGTATCTCTCTCATCTGGCATATATATATATATATATATATATATATATATATATACACATTTTTTTTCTTTCTGTTTCTGTTCTGCCTGTTGTACCAAAATCGTATGAAACCCTGACTTGCGTACCAAAGTACATACTGAACATCTGACATCTGTATATCCTGTTACCCCTACTATCTATTCATCTATCCATCCATCCAGACTTTTAAGGTTTATTATTTAAGGTTTATTTATTATTTTATAACCACAAAAGTCTACAAAGAACCACACAGCCTACCACAGCAAAAGACACTTTAAACACAATAAAAAATGACAATTTGATAGATTTTTCCAAAATTACTTTCAGTATCTTGGGACATCACACACTGTCTCTCTTTTTCTATGTCTCTACCAAACACTCACACAAACAGAAGCTTGTTGTCAATAAAACTGACTTTGATACTGTAAAGCATTTGCTTTATCTTGCACTGGTAAAAAAGCCTCCACGAGTTTCCATAGTTGAGGTTGCCAGATTTCAAGAGTTTAAATGCTTTAGAGCTTATCTCTTAAATGGATACATTTGCTGCCTAGTGTTATACATAATTTTCTCAACCTGGCAGCCATTCATACGCGCTCACTCTACATTTTTGGAAAAAGCACTGATGAGCTTAAAACCCAAATACGTTTTAGCTGTCTCTATTGAGATATTAGCTGAATAAATATCATAGCGTAATACAGCCAGTCTGTTTTCTTTCATGTAGTTTTGCTTGAGCCGTTGAACTTAGAGTAGAGTTCAACAGTCAAGTGTAAAAGAAGTCCCTGGACAATAATACGCATCTATAAGACATCATCTCCAGTGGAGTGTGTTTTCCAGAAGACATTTCACACATACCTTCACATTTATCCTCAATCGTCCTCTAGAGTCACACACAACAACTGACATCATTCAGACACAGGAGAACAGAACTGGAGCTGATAAAATTGAGCATCCATCCTCTTCACGAAAACAAGGTGTATCCGTCTGCATGTTTGCGAGCGGCCAGAGAAGCGCTGGCATTTTCAATGAGCATCATTAACTGTAATTCTGTCAAGGCGGTGACAGATTGAAGGTGTTGAGCAGTGCTCTTCCGCCAGCAAGCTGTCTCTCAGCCTCTGTTCACGCTCACTTGTTTGCTATCCCAGGTTTGATCCTCCAATCAGAAGATGAGAGATGACTGAGGTGGATGATTTAGGTTGTGCTTTTGCAATTCGGAAGCATTTATCAAAACTGATGGTCAGTAATGTTTACAGCCTACCATATTGGCACAAACTTT
Organism: Enteromius viviparus; assembly: GCA_032353835.1. NCBI lineage: Eukaryota > Metazoa > Chordata > Actinopteri > Cypriniformes > Cyprinidae > Enteromius > Enteromius viviparus. The sequence goes on from JAUCNO010000044.1 coordinate 1,056,722, forward strand.
TTTCTTGTTGTTGCCATGCACACTGTTGAGAATGTTTTGTTTGCTACTACTTCACCATTTAAAGCTAGGATAGGCAGTTCCTGTTCCGTTAGTTTCGTTCTGTTTTCTCACTTCTGCTGACTGTGGTGACCGGAAGCTGCACCGGTGGATGTCATAGGAGGTATGCGTCGCTCCTGAAACTCCTGTTTGTAGTATCAAACATCATTGCCAATATTTACCGACCTTTGTTTACCCCATTTTCTGTAGCTTTTAACACCTTTGAACCTGTTAAGTGTTCAATTCTGCAATTCTATTAATACACATTTAAGAGTCTGTATGATATTAACAAAAATGTTTAAAAGAAAAAAACTTTTATTTGAAATATAAATATTTATTAATTTTGTAAAAAACAAAAAAAGATAATTATTAATAATAATGATAATAATAATACTATAATAATAATTTTTAAAAAGTAATTTTGACTTTTTATTTCATAATTCTAATCTCTTCTGATTTTTTATGAACTCACAATAAAAAAAATGGAGTTGTGTTATTATTATTATTATTATTATTATTATTATTTATCATCTGCTGGAAACATGCTTCCACGATTAAATAGGCATTTATGATTTCTACGTATTGATCTGAGAAAAACCTTTAATACAGTAGATATTATTACCAGTTAACATGTATGAATATGAAGAATTTGCCCTAGAAACAAGGTTGTGATCAGATGTTTATTTTAGAGCATGTTAAATTAGTTTTCAGGGTGTCCTGAATAAAAGCAGTGCATCATCAGGAGATGACCTTGGCATTATGCAGTGTGGTATCTCCATTAAAGGTTATATTAATTCAGAACATTGACCTCAAGCTTAAAAATACCTAGAGATGGTTTGTAGAAAAAAACAATGGAGTGCCCAGAAGTGGCCCGATTTATATTCCATTGAATATCAATGAAGAGATCAGAAAAAAGCAGTCAGTGGAGGGCACCCTTCAAATCGCAGAAAATTGAAGTAGTTTGCAAAAGAGTGGACCAAACTGCCAGTAAAGAGGTTTACAAATATCATTGGGGACTGTAGAGCACACTCTACTATGGTTGTATTTTCCAAAACATGTGCTACTCATATTTGGA
>JAUCNO010000044.1:1066110-1078944 GCA_032353835.1 Enteromius viviparus
TTATAATATGCCCAAGATATTTTGTACAGTTAGATACACAGATACAATGTCCTGACAAGTAAAACATAGGGAAGTGCACCTTCTGATCTTCCTTTATACCTACAAATCAACACAAGACTTTTCTTTGCATTGTACTGTATTTTCAGTATGTATTTTCACATGTGATAACACATAAACTGAATGCGTGCTTCCTATTTAAATGATGTTTAAACTACATAAATGAAATGTGTAAATATGTAGGTCTACTCAGTAATTTTTCATAATAGGAGTAGTTTCACGATTTTTTGCTTTTGAATGTATTAGTGGGACACAACGTTTGTCAAATTTCTAAATGTCTTTACGGTCACTTTTGTTTACTTTAATGCATCTTTTCTAAAATCATACTGACCTACGGAGGGCCTTTAGTGTTTTGTTTGAACAGAACGATTCAATAAAAACTGACAAGTTGACTCGTTAATTTTCTTGAAATAAACCCGCACCTTTAGATGTCGAAGTAAAGTAATTGTTTCCTCCTCCTCTCCGCTAGTGGGCGACTTACTACACTCCTGATAAATTTCCTGAACTCTCGCGATATTACCGCGTCTCTCCTGCTGTCTTCCTTTTCCGGGAGTCTCTCAAGATGGTAGGTTCATGTCTCATTCGTGAATAGCAAATCTACAATAATCCAAATGAATCTGCTGTAAATAAGAAGCATGTCAGAGTACAAAATATGAATAAAGTTTGCTGAATAGTTGATGCACGTTTTCATGCTATTATTTCTCGTCTGGGATGAATGCTTATGTAGATGTTCGTATGATTAGCATCTTCAGCTTCGCGCTGTAGTACTAAACCAAGCGTGATGGATTCTCAAGTTTATTCTTGCGTTTCGTTAACGTGGGATTAATTAGAAATGTATTGTATTACACGCCGCGTATGTGTTATGTAAGTTAACACGCTATCAGTCCAGTACAGGCCTGTCAATAGCTGCTATCTGTGGTTGTGTTTCTCACAGGCGGACGCAGAGCAGAAGAAGAAGCGTACCTTTAGGAAATTCACCTACAGAGGTGTGGACCTGGACCAGCTGCTGGACATGTCCTAGTGAGTCAAACTTTTCCTTGTAAAAATCTTCAGCGGATGTGTGAAGGACGAGAGTAGCATGAAGTAGTTAGCTCTAACGTAAATGGCAGGGGCCCATGTTTCACAATGTTAACGTTCTTGTCTGTAACCAATACTTTAATGTTAACATAAATTTGTTGCAAGAGAAATCTATTGCTTGTCCACTAGATATAATCTTCACTTTACCTTCTGATAGCACTGCAAAAAGATGAGTATATTTGACATGTTTTCCAGTACAAATAATTACAAATATAAACATTTGTTTCATTTTTTTAAAAAGCCAGAGGGTTAAAATCTTTTACTTAATCTACAAGTTTCTATGCCCTATTGACAAATTTCTTAAGAACTTGTGATTTTTTTTTTTTTTTTTTTTTCTCAGATTGTATATATCTATTTGCATCTCAATTTAAGAGTATTTGCATTTGGATGTTAGCACATGCACTGCAACACAGTCTTAGCATTTTATATTTAATGCCATCACTTCAGGAACGTTTTAAACCTTAACTTGTAGACGCATGAATTTAGTCCATATAACTTAATCTATACCAATATTTTTGGAATTCAATACAAAACTATTATAACTTAGTATTTCCCCACTGCCACAGAAAATCTCATGGATTACATTCTCGATTACCAGAAAAACAATCAGCTTGAATATTTCTGTTTTGTTTTAACTTGAAATGAACATGCTTCTCATTATTGCAGGGATGTCGAGCTCTGTCAAAGCCCTGCAGAGTTTTTTTTCCAACCCTGCTCCACCACGCATAGCATCTAGGTTTTTTTAGATGAGTCTAAATTGACTTGATTAACTGGATCATGTTTAATTAGGGGTTGGCGCTAAACTCAGTTTGAAACCCCTTTATTATTGAGACCTAAACGGTCTTGCTTAAGGTTTTGTCTTCAGTGATCTGATGTGTCTTGTGTAGAAACACTGCTTAAGCTAGTGGGTGTTTGTTCCTCAGTGAGCAGCTGATGCAGCTCTACTGTGCCAGACAGAGGAGGAGGCTGAACCGTGGTCTCAGGAGGAAGCAGCAGTCTCTCCTCAAGCGCCTCCGTAAGGCTAAGAAGGAGGCACCTCCTATGGAGAAACCAGAGGTGGTGAAGACTCACCTGAGAGACATGGTCATCCTGCCGGAGATGGTTGGATCCATGGTCGGCGTGTACAACGGCAAGACCTTTAACCAGGTTGAAATCAAGGTAGATCTAAAACATACGGGTAAAATGTTGTTTGTCAGTCAATGTGTCATGGTCATTGATTGCTAATGATTTGTATCATTTTTGTCTTTTCACAGCCTGAGATGATTGGTCATTACCTTGGAGAGTTCTCCATCACATACAAGCCTGTTAAACACGGTCGTCCAGGTATTGGAGCCACTCATTCTTCCCGCTTCATTCCTCTGAAGTAAAATGTAATGGAGTATGTAAATAAACGCCTCCAAAATCGCTTCTGACTTTGTCTTTTTCTTTATATAAAAGCTTGTTGGTTGCCAAAAAAACTGGTTTATTTACATACTGACAACTCTCTGCTTTTTCATTTGTTTGCCTGTGAATGCAGGTCATCTGTCAGATTTTTTTTAAATAGTATCTCCAGTGTTTTTAAGTTACATTTCTTGGTTTTGAAAATAAATTCCTTTTTCACTGACCTAATGTTTTACCTGAAATGCAAACTTTTGCAGCATTCTCTCAGGGTTTCTGTAGGTTTTGAAGTCTTTCACAAAATATGAAATCCCTTTTTTTTTTAATTCTTATGTACATAGTTAAATGTTACATGCATAACAATGCATTTTGATGAGGCAGAAACAAATCAAGCTTTTTGTTTTATTTTAGACAATCACCCTTTTTAACACTATTTCAATGACAGGGCTTTCAACAAAAAGACTGAACTAAAATTAAATGTCCAAAACAATATTCTGCTGTCCTCCACTGCTGAATAACTTAGAAATGGACATTGTCTTTTGTCAGTCAAATAAAATAAAGGTTAATAATAGTATTAATAGTTAATAACAGCATATCAATCTATTTACAGTAAATGGTTCCAGTAACAATATTGCGTTTGTTAAATCACAGAATTTTCTGAATTATTGTGGGGTTATTTCTTTTGGGCTGACAATATCATACCATGTTATTTCCCATTTACATATCCCAGAGAATACAAATCATTAATTTCAATGAGCTGGCATTATGTGTATGTATATAAAAAATATAACCTCTAGGGATGCTTATACAACTCGAAAGCAAGTAAAACCCATTCTGCTCTGGGTCAAACATCTATCTGAGCTGTTTCTTTAATCTGTTTCCTGCAGTCATATACGAACAAGGAAACATACAATGACATCATACATTCAAACAGTTCCAGTAAATTTGGCTCACATGCAAGAGCAGATCAAAAAGAACACAAATGTATATCATCTCCTGTGTATAGCTAGACAAGCCATCTATTTCATGCCCTTAGATCTGATGTCCACTGTTGCCTCTGTTCCAGTATTGATGCTTTTTGGTGCAGTTGTTGGTCTTATTAATTCTGGCTGAGATTTTGATGGTGACTTGGGAGCGGTTTTTGGTCTCGTTGTCTCCTCTGGAGGTTTTGTAGTGGTGGTCTTTGTAGGGGCTGATTCCTGCTTGGGTTTTGAGGCGGTTGCTGGCTGCCACAAGAAAAATTCATGTAAGAGAGTATTAACTACATCAGGGCACTCCATCATGACCATGTGACTTCCATCATCTATGATCTTCAGGAACCCCAGCAATAGGATCTACAAGAAAGTGAATACAGTTAATGTTTGAACACAGCAAAATTTGTGAAAAAGTGCCACTAAACAGTTGATATGTGTTGGGAAGATGTAAAGAACTAAATAACTAAATGGACAAGGTTCTAAGATTGGAAAGTAAAATGATTGTACCTCTGCCATACGTTGGTCTTCTTGTACTGGTACAAACTTGTCATACATGCCATGAACCAGCAGAACAGGCACTGTAATTTCAGCATGGTAAACCTCATCGCCCTCCGGCCAGTATTGTCCACTCATCATGGACCGTAGGACGAAGGAAGACACATTGAAGGCATTGTTCTCTTTTAGTAGTTTCTTTTCTCTCGTTCCCTGATGGGCAAAACCAGCCCTTGAAGACAAAAAAGGGCAGATTTTATTATTTAAAAATACCGTGATTACCAAACATCATGATCAATCTGGAAAAGAATAAGGCATTGGCAAATGTGGGTTATAGTTTATTCCAATAGTTCACTCTAGATATTTTATTTACTATGAGTAAGGTGTCCATATGTGCCATTTGTTATGGATTCGTCCTGGACAGGATTTCAATATCACCTAAAATATCTAGGTTTTGGCTTTTTTTGCGTGTGCAGACTGATCAGTGTATTACATCAGTTTCTTATTTTAGAAATGCTCCCAAGCTACTTCCTGGCCAGGACAAATGGCAGGTATGAGTAACTTCAAGGCTGGAGTCCAGATTTTTGCCATGATTTACAGCCCACTAGTTGCTTAAAGTCAGAGCCATTCGGCAGGTTTGAGTAGCCAAATTTAATAGAAAATCAAGTTTTTTTTTTTAATCCTGGTCTGTAGCACCCAAAGTCCTGCAGAGTTTAGCTACAACCCTATCAAACACACCTAAGGCAGCTTCTCAAGATTCCTTTCATGTGATAATCTCCAGATCATATGCAAGTTTGTAATGGTCACAGACTCTGTTAGGCCTAAACATGATTTCCGACTGTCCCAGACGAAAGATTGGCAAGCTGAAACAATTGTGGCAATTCAGACATTAACGTGATTGTTTCACTATGTTTCACTTGTGCAGCATGTCTCAGGCTTAACCCTAACTATGCAGTTTTCGGACTTTTGGCAACTCGTGTAAACTTTTCCAGACTGTAAATTAAGGCAAAAATCAAGAAAAAAATGCATGTAGTATACTCCAAGCTTTAATACCACCTAAAGAAATGAACAAGGTAGTTGCTAAACATAGGCACTCATGTTCAGGCTGGCAAAGGGCAAGGCAATGACAAATGTGTCCTGAAAACCATTATTCTTACATGAGAAAGCTCCAGGTGAGGCACGGGGACAGGAAATTAAGGACACACGTGGGCAAGTTGAAGACAGAGCAGAGACTGGGCTCGAGTGCTGTAGGACCTCCACCGTTAATCATCACAACTTTATGAACTTGTTCTGGATACTCATGAGCCAAGAATGTACAAAACGAGACACTGCAAGACAATAAAAAAAATGCTAAAGTAAGTCTGGAAATGTATCTGCATACACCAGGCAAAGGCATAAATTTCCTTACCCATACGAGTGTCCTATTAAAATATTACGCTTCTTTGCATATCGCTTGAAGATGATCCTAACATCCTCAGCCAAAGCGTAAAAGCTATAGGCAGCAGGAATACGAGGAGCTGAACTTGCACCATGGCCTGCCAAGTCCGGTGCAATAACCTCATAACCAAGTTGTGAGAAATAGTCCAGTTGGCTTCCCCAGATATCCAACGAGCCCCCGACTCCATGAATGAAAAACAAGGCCACATCAGGGTGAGTACCTTTGCAGCATGTGACCTTCCGCTCACAGTCAATCACGATGGAGCGTTTGGGTTTGCGCCGTCTTCTCTGCACTTGCTGCAGATCCTGCTGAGGTGCAGGTTTGATATGGGCAGCTTCGCCTGCGGTCACTGACCCCGGTGAGGGCTCAGAAGCCTGAGCTACTGGGGGAGCTTCACAATTGGAAGCGTCCGTATCCACAGTGCTGTCTCCATTCTGATAGCGGACTAGCTCTGGATGGGTGGCTTCATTGACGTTCTCAATCAGAAGCTGTCCGTTTCGGTACACTGAGATTTTGCGCTTGCAGCTGACCGTGCCCCCTTCCCCAGTCCCTGGCTCCTCAATCACTGGTCTGTCTTGGATAATATGCCGAACTCTTAGAACTCTTCCCGGCTTTACTTCAACAAATTCAAAACCATCGGTGGGCTCTGAGGACTCAATAGGGACCACAACGTTTGTAGACTTCCCTGTAAAGCAACAGAATATTCCATCCACAAAGCTGGTGAGCATGGTGAACACCTGGGGAGATAACAAGTACATTTAGGTTCTCATATAGTCACTGCTTTAGGACAAAGGCTTTTTGGCAAATTTGATTTACCCCACCTCAGTTTGGCAGATCAATTATCCATGTGTGGAGTGCTGGGAAGCAAGCTACCTAATTTCCCTTGTCAGAAAGCACACCAGTGAATGATTTTGCCATTAACTTGGACTCAAGTCAGGGTAGCACTGCATTATACACAGTGAGCGATAGAAATACAGTGTGTTCAATCGAATGTAGTATATTGTTTCACAAGTTGAACAACAACAAAAATTATACAAAGGTGGAAATTATGTGATCTAGGAGCAATACATTGCATGTCGTTGCAAAAACTGTAACTATAATTTTTATAAATGTTTAATTCAATATGGTGTCTAACCTGACTAAGGTCTCTCAATGTTGGTTTGTTTTTGCTCCAAATATAGTACTTGTACTTGAAAGGTCTATTAGCCATTCTTAAAGGACCACAGCATTATGGCACCTACCTTCTAACATCTTCATGAATTCTATTCTGTTTCAGAGTGTGAAATATATGCCTCCCTTCCCTTCCCAAAACCCAAACTGCAAAATATATTTTTTTGAAATCATTATAAGACAAAATACTAGTATCAATACCATCATTAAATGACCATAACACGTATGGCAAACTAATTGTGCTTTAAAAGGATTATGAAAAAATATGTATTAAAATAAGCTTTAAAAATGATTTAAAAAAAAAAAACATGACAAGCAAACCAAGCAAAGCTTATTGCGTTTACAGTTTATTGTAGGGTTTATTTTAACCGTGAGATGCAATTATTCAAAAACTCACTGTTGGATTCAAAATCAACATGGTGTTCACTTTGTAACATTCTTTACTTACGCAGTAAGTAGATAATTAAATAGTTTTATTTATTATAGCTGCCAAGAAATATCCCATGCAAATAAATGAGTGAATATGTGAACCCTTTTCTTTAGTTAAGGCTTTGGCCTTAGGTTTTTTTGATGACAAACAACTACATTCCTTCAAAAACTGTACAGTGCAGTTTCTTACCTGATTATCGATGTTCCCGATACATGAAAAAGCTGGATTGTTTACTCCGATAGCTTCTCTTCCCAGTGTAATGAAATTGTGGGGTGGTAATCTGCTACCCTCAATCCAATAATCGAATCCAAATAGAATCTCTTTCCACGTGACTAAATTACTTCAAAGATCATTTAAAGATTTAATTTAAGGTAAAACCTATAATAAAGAAAAGAGCAACAACGGCTGTTTTTTTTGCTTTCATTTACTCCCTATCGTCCAAATCTACATGGCCACAATAAGCAGTCCAGATTAAAGCGGATTACACCTGTTGAACATATGCTGTTACAGCCTCACTGAAAACATGCTCCATCCATCAACCACCATATCCTGTCTTGAATTTCTTTTATTAATTACCTTGAAATCTACATTCAACATGGCTCAACACAAAACAGTTTTAATCTCATTTTTATTGATTCCAAAAAAAAAAAGAACTGAACAAAAATTGGGAAGGCTTCACAAGAAGAACATACAAATGCAGGTCTAATTGTGGTAACTCTTTCAACCAGATTTAGACTCAAGGCGGGCTGCTCTTTGCACACTTCCCCCTCAAGAGGTTTTTAAAAGCTTTCCTTACTCAAAACTTTTTGCATGCATTGTTTTGTTAAGCCCGATAGCTTCAAAACATTTCAATCTTTTCAACAAGAACAAAATTCGCCAGGAAATGGCTTGAAACAGCTGACTTGGCCTCACATCTAGTCTCCAACCAGAGTGTATGTTGTGGACTCAAAGCACACTGGCTGAGAGTATTAAGCATTGTGTGTAAACTCCTGCTAGTTTATTGTACCCGATCATTCACGGATCACTGACGCTCTCTGCAGGTTAAGAGAGGAACTGCTGCACCTTAAATCTCAGAACTTCGAAATGAAACTACAAATCCAGAACACTATTAAACTCCAACCTGGGAAAACCTCATCATATTTGGAAGGCAAAAAGACTGTAAATTAATCAGCACTCAAGGACCAAGTCAGAGATGGAGTCAGGCATCTGAAGGCAAGTAATCAGTTTATGATTCTGGAACAAGCACAGCACTGGAAAACCTAAGGGAGAAGTCAAAGAGACTGACATTTGTATATCTTTACATCACTAGTAATGTTATCCCCAACCTGTGACAACTAGAAAAACTGTCCCAAAAGTGCATTCATGCACAAGTATGCACCTTACCAACACCAAATACTACATCTAATTCTGTCAAATGTGCCTGTACATTTCTGAAATTTCCTGTTTTGTACGCTGAAGAGAGACGCCTGTGTTTAGTGCCTGTGATCCGAGTACATTATGAAAGCAGTAATTCACAGCCAAGATTATTAGGGTGTTTTTAAACTTTAAGACTGCATTACTAGTGTCCTAACAAATCAATTTTTACACACGTCTTCATAACATACATTCGTTCTTATGTGCTTGTTGAATTTCGCTTAACCCCCCCCTCCCCTCGCAGTTCAGAGTTCAGCAGAATCGTCAAAGCTGGCAGTGGAAACCCGTCGCGCCACACATGTTCAGAACAGGGCACTGACTGCACCAGGAAGCACTCAGTAAAATAAAATAATAAAAAAAAGCACACTGTAAGAGAAGTGTTCTTCCATTTCTTTCTTTCTGAGATGAAATTCCTGTGTGGAGTGCGGGTGTTTGGGCTTGTTGTGTCCGTTCTTGTGCTGTTGGATGGTGGGTTCCTCTACGAGTCTTCGTTCATCTCCTGGCTGTCTGTCCGGGCAATTTTTCTGGGAGGCGCTGGGCTGCCACCTTCCCCTTCTGCTTGCTCCTGTTCTCGCTTTTTAGCTGCATTCTGCAAGACATAAAAAAAAACAAAAAAACATGATCTTTCCAGTATGTAGAGGTTCCTGCTAAAAATAAGTTATTTTTTCCCTCTGCCTATGTTTACATTATGTCATCTACGCACTTTTTCATGATTCTGTACCTGTGCATATTTTATTTTGCAGAAGTCCCAAAACTAATTTATTTTTTCCCCACTTCTTACACACTCAGCAAATCCATACTAGTCTTACATCACACTCAGTTGTGTTTTGTCCCACAGTAAAAGCAAACCTCTACAAACATCTACAATTCTTACATGGTAGAACAAGAGGTCGTTCACCCATATATATATATATATAAACAAACACACTGATTGACTAACGAACATAGAAAGATACTTTTGATCACGTTTCGCATTTGGATAGGACACAGTGCTACATTCAAATCTTTGAAATTTTATGCAGTTGCTCTGTTTGAAGAACACTTGCCTTTTTGTCCCACTGTTGATGAAGATAACGCAGAAGGATGTTTGTCTTCTCTGTGACGATGACTGTGAGAAGAGAGAAAACTTCTAAAAATTAGGCTTCAGACTGAAACCAAAGTGTTTTGTGAGAATCATCAAAGTTAATTTTTATTATGTAATACCGGTCTACATTTGTACAACAGCCTTCATCTAAGCACTCACTCTGTTCGGAGGGGTACTCTCGTGTAGGGAGATATACTGAAGGCCTTCTGTTCTGTAAGACACAAAAAATGACTGTTAATGATTTAAACAAAATGTGCTACTGTAATTCACAACCACAGTGTGAAAACGCTTACTGAATATTCAATAAGATGATGTTAACAGCTCACAAAGAGCACCCGCGCAATCTTACCGATGCTTTACATACTGAGTCCGCGTGAAATCTGCTGAAGTTTGTCTTGTTATACACAGGTAGACCTTTCAGGAAATCTGCCTTCAAAACATTCAGAGACAAAAAGAGATTAATATCAAACGCTTGGTCAAAATATACAAGAAGTGCTAAATTAACACGGTTGATATTAAACAGGTCTTCATCTAGAACGAAAAAGACATTTCTATTAGTGTTCACATATTCCTGAAAGGACATGATTCAGTAAATGTTTTTTTGTTTTTAATAAAAAATACTGTAGCCTCCTATTAATCTCTAGAGATCTGCTGACAGTTTGCATACAGGCACACCATCCCAGAAAAAAATATCAATTGCTCATAACTGACCATAAAATCCATCTGCCAATGATCTGACAGATCTAAAGCAGTCAGACTGAAAGCATGACGCACTCAGCTAGCAATCAATGACAGGAGAGAACTTGTAAGCCAGTACTGAAATACACAAATAATAAATACACATAAATAATAAACGTTAAAATATTTTGCAAGTATGCTGAGAGAACTCAAACGCAGATGTAGGAGGATGCATGTCAACCTTTGGGCGTTGCCAATGTAGCCCACTATATATGTAAAGGACATAAGTTTAATCTTTCTTCATTTAAGTTTTCAAATCGTATTTAATCATAATAACACTAGTGAAACGAACGTATCCAGGTCGTGACTGCTGAACAAAAGCTTTGGCAAGTCTCGCTCGCTCTTCTCAGCATGCTAACACGCGCTAACACATTAGCATACAAGAACGAGATTTAAAGATCACCCAAACCCCAAATCATCAGGTAACCGTGCATAAACGTTTTTAAACCGGATTCAAACATGCTAACGTGTTTGCGTCATGCTGCTGTACTATTAAACGTGTTTATAAACTATCCATGAGTGTCTGAAGCGGCCTAGCATGCTAACTCAGTCACCCAGGCGGCAGCTTCTCAGCTGAAACCGACAGGAATCTCATCAACATGCTTCAGATGTTAGTATTTTAAATGATATTTCAACGCGTGGTTACTCAGCTGTGACGTGAAACAAAATGAAGTTTTGAGTGCAGAAACTTACTTTGTCCATGGCGAAGTCAGTTCAATCCTGTATGTGTGCTTGTGCTCAGACAGGCCTGAACACTGACAGAAATGAGAGATATGAAGCCGGTAACACACACACACACACACTCGTAACGTTACTACTAACAATAAATACGACACTAAAACACAGAAATACGCGTGAACACAAATATACAGCAGCTACACACCACAGTGCTGAGTCTGCTACAGCTCACAGACACCTATTATCGACTGACAAGTCTCTCTCTCTCTCTCTCTCTGCATGTGTGTGTGTGTTGTAATTTTCTGTCATGCCTGGTGTGTGTAGTACCAAATTAACCTCTTAAGACCCTGCGTCCTTACATGAGGATATTATATTTTAGTGGATTTCTCTGAGACTATACATGCCACAGTTTTAAGTCTGGATTTCCTGCATTCAGGGCTTTTCAGAGATACCAAATGAGTAAATGTTTCACCATAATCCCCCTGCTGGAAAAAACAATAGAACCCTGCCCAAAACACAACAGAAAATGTAATGGATTTATTGGAACTGTAATGGTTTTAATGGATAGTATAATGTTGTCTACTGGTATGTGATGTATTTTATTGGTGGGACATTGGAAAAATGCCAAAAACAGACAACAAAATGAATTCTGTAATGGTTTTACTGGAAAAAGTTAATGGCTTTTGGAATTAATGGAATTTTTGTGATGGTTTCTATTCTATGGCTTCTATTGTTTCGTTTTGTGTTATCAGGGCTCACTCCTTGGTCCTCAAAAATGTAACGTAGTGGCACTCTTATATGATAATATAAAAATGTATCTCAGGAAAGAAGAATGGTTGAGTAAATTATGTTATTTTGTTTTCTTTGGACAAAAAAAAGTAGCCTATTGTTGTAGCGTCACAAAACTGAAGTTGAGCTTTTGATGTCACACAGTTTGGGCCTGGATCTTTTCAGTTGTATTGCTGTCTATTGATTTGGAACAGCATGAAGGTGAGCAATTAATCACATTTTTATTTTTATTTTGGGTGAACTAACCCTTTAAAGCATTGGTTACTCTGTTGATTCTGAAGACCTTTCTGAAGGTTTTTCAGTGTTTTGCAAATATAGAACAACACAAGCACTTACCATTTTTGTCATCCTCCCCATTTTAGCTCAATTGTTGGTTTGCTGATAATGTAAAAGGTTTAGTTCAGTACTTTCCAAACATTCAGCAGCTGTTTAATTTAATATGGGTTATTACGGTAATCTGAAACTGAAACTAAACCCGTAAAAATATGTTTTCATTACATGACATAAAATAAATCTTAAATTAAATAAAATAATTAAAAAAATAATAATAACTAATAATAATTAACATGTCAACATTTCCCATTTTCATTTAGCCTATCATAAAATACAAATTTATAAAAACTATATAGACATTTTGAAACGGCAATACGTAATAAAAATGATGAAATATTCAGAACAATAAATACTTTTTGACAATTGAATAAAAGTGTGGGAAAGTACTTCTGTTTTCGTGCAACAGAATGCCACACATGGGTGTGATGCTAAACATGCATAAACTGATAATAATATGTGCCTTCAGTGCAGCGTAAGTTTCTTCAGATAAACCAAATGCACCAAGAAAATAAATGTAATTAACCTGAGGGTAGTTTAGAAGTTAAAAAATAAAATAAAGTATAATTTGTGATAATTTTAAAATATGGTCCCTTTTTGTACAATTTGGTAATTGGTATAGCACATAGACATGTGATGACTGTAATTTAAAAAATAGATGTGAAATTATTTATTTTATTTTTTGCATGTTTATTCAACCTGTGTGTGTATAGATGTTACCGGCAATGTGTGAAATCCGGCATTCTATAGAATGCCTGACGGTTTTAGGCAAAGTGTGAAATATCGG
>JAUCNO010000044.1:1097291-1114496 GCA_032353835.1 Enteromius viviparus
CAGAGTTGTTTTGGCATCTCGAAGCGAGATTCCTATTCGTCGGTCACCGACGTGACATCGAAGTGACCGACTGAAAGAGAACACAATTCCTAGTATGGTAAAACCTTACCTGACCACATGTCACATCCTTTCCTGTTGGAATGACACTCATTCATGTACATACTATTTTTTTAATACTATGAATTTTGACATATTAATCATCTTACATACTGTTTTCACATTGCTTTGTTTCTGAATGACTCACTCATTAACTTGTTTGGTGGGTTTAGTTTCATATTAATAGTATAATATTTAAAAATAATTTTATATTTTAATATTAATTTTTCATTTTCAAAACAAACAAAAATCATACCTATTTATCATTCAAGAATGTCTAAATATTTTTAAATTGTTAGTTTATTAATGGCTTTTCAATGTTTTACTCATTTAACACAATAATGACTTTAAATTATCTTTTGGGGGTAGCTTCTCAGCCAAAATTTATGTGCAATTAATATACTATTAATTAAATGTATTAATTGGAGCATTGTGTGATAAATTAGATTTTAATTAGATTACAATTTTAAAGAAACAATTTTGACAATTTCATTCCATGCAGTGTATGTGAGCTTTTTAATGCTCCAAAAGCGACATCTAGTGGCAAAGAATGAATTTGCATTTTTATTTAGACCAATAGGAAAATCAAGTTTTTCCAGGTCATCACACACAACAAGTGGACGGGGAGTATGCTAATGTTTAATTTTGATGTCAACATGAAACAGCTTGAGACTCGTTTTTAAAAATGATTTGTTTCAATGATTCAGAGTCGACTCTTTCTCTTTAGAGACAGCAAATTTATAAACTGTGCACTTTCAGATTTAAAACTTTGCAGGTCATTTTCAAAAATCCATAATGGGGCACTTTAATTGCCTGACAGCCTGAGTCATTACCCTGAACTGAGGTCTGGGCTCCTCCAGGGACTCAGCTGGGGTGTCCAGTGTACCCCACTTATAGGCGAGCTCTGCTCCTCTGCGTTTCCAGCGCTCCAGGAACAACGTGGCCCACACCACATTAAAGAGAGCAAACACCACACAACAGATATCCCTGCTGGTCTGAGAGCACAGCGACAGAGATATTAATCACATGAACAATTGTATTCTGTTGTTCTCAATTGTTCTGATAAGCAACTTTTTTGGTCAAATTTTAAGTGGTCAAATACCTGATCGGATTCTGTGAGCATCCACAATACAAAGCCAATTACGGCTGGATACAACATGGAAGTGGTGTAGAAACCCAGCCAGGCGAAGTACATCGCAATCTTCACACCAAAATAATCACAAATATCATCTAACAAGACAAAGACAAAGACAAATCATTTAAGGATCTAAGTGGGCCACAACAACTAATCAATAACAATGGTGATGAAATAATCAAGAGCAAATTTGTTTATTATTTAATTGCATATAGATTAAGAGTGCGGTTATGTTTACAAGATTTTTTATATTTTAATTATTATTTAATTTAATATTTTTTGCATAGCATAGCTTATATATAACAGTCAATTTTTTATTGCCTTCAAATTGTACTTTTAAAACTTTGCTTTAATAATCATGCTTAAATTAAAACAGATTAAATATTTTTTTTGGAAAGCCTGGAAAATTTGGGAGACAATCTGAAACCAACTAAGATCAGAAAATAGGCTTATTCTGGTTTCCTTTTTTTCAATAGGACCGTTAGAGACATTACCCCCCAAAAAAAGTATATTTCAGTGTTGACCTTCCACTTCTAACTACTAACCGAGTGGCTGTTTTTCACACACGGCCTGCACCCACGACTTCATCAGCTGTCCCAGAATTCTCTGCTCATGAAGCGGGAAGACTTGCTGGATCACACCTCGTGCCCTCAGCTCAGGAACTGGAACATATACACACAGTTCACGCTCACTAACACACACACACAACATGAACAGGTATTCAAAACCTCGGTAAAACTTTTCCTTCCAGAAGATTTCACTACATCTGTCACCAGCAGCAACGTATAAATCCTCAGCCTGCACAGTCCAGTTACTTACAATCCATTAAGATACAGAACGACTTATACATACATACATACAGGCCACTGGTACACACTTCTCAGGGCTCTCAGGAAGTCTAAAGAGGAAAACTCACTGATTGGCTGCCCTTCCAGGAAGTGGATGTTGTGAAGGGCCTCTCCATGTTTAGCTCTTAGATTGTCCAGCCAGTATTTGATTATGCTTTGTCGTTCCTGTGATACGGAAAATAATAGGATTCAATCTATAATAATGTTGATAAAGCTGTACAAACTAACTCTGTGTCTCGATGAAATGATTTGATTCTTTAAAGAAATATAATGTATTAAATATAACCTCAGCAGTATTTATGATGTCTGTGATGTTGCTTATGCTTACAGTGTACGTTTATAGTCTAAAATATTAAAAGTACTTGCATTTTTTAAAAACCCTCTTGAATAGGTAAAAATAAAAATCAATAAAATGTAATGTGTAAAGTCATCTAAATCTAAATTTTGTGGGGGTACTACCTTTAGTTATTACATTCTATTAAAGTTATATTAGAATTATAATTCTATTTATCTAATATTTTGAATAAGTGTTTTTATTTTCATTTATGTTCTATTGATTTATGTTATTTTTCAGCTGCACATTTTTCAATTTAATTTTCCTTTATTATATATTTCATTTAAATTTGATTCTTTTTAATTTTATTACTTCCAATTATTTTATTTCAGTTATTTGGTCGTTCTATTTTATTTTATTGATTCTATTTTAATTTTATTACATTAATACCTTTTACAGTACCTAAACATAAGTAAAATGTTGTTTAAGTAATATGGATGAATGCACTGAATACAATTTACCAGTTTAGTAATATTATAAAATACATATTGCATATTTTTAAACCTTAAACTTAACTTGACTTTAAATATTTTGTTTTTAAAAACTGAAAGTCAAAATCTTTTTCTGTGGTAGTTACTTTGTCTCAAATGCAGTGGTTTACTTTACTTTTTACTTACTGTGAAAAGCCATGACCTGCAGTTTAACATCCAGTTCTGCTTGATTTAACCAAATGGTTGTTCCTTTTTTTTTTTTTTTTTAATAAATTAACGTATTTGTTCAGAGATATTAAATAGTGAATTTTTTTACACTACCATTTTAGGTTACCACTTTGTTCACTGTATGCCACTCCAAATTATATTAGCCTTTTTCTGTCTTAACGAGATGTCATCAGCAGTCTTGATAGCAAGTGAAAAAAACAACTTAATACTTCATCAAAACCTTTATGATCAATATTGTGAAGGACCTGTGAGGTGAAGAAACAGAGTTCACTCTCAATGTTCTCGTAGATGTAATCTTCCTCACAGGAGAAACTGCGAGAACCGCCTCCAAACTCCGGCTTCACAGCTTTCTGCAGTCCCATCTCTTCAGCCCCGCGTAAAAGACTGGCCAAATAAAACATACATCAGAGACATCTCACACTCAGCTAGCCTCTAAGCATTAACACTATGAAAAACACCTATGATAAAGAAAAATATTACTTATGCTCCAGAACAGGCTTTCCATTTACAAAAGTTTAGGGTCAGCAAGAAGAAGAAGAATTTCAGCAATATACATTCAAATCAGTGTTCATTTAATTGACATTCTACTGTTGTTAAAGTTGTTAATATCTTGAGTTGAATATTATTTTTATATGTTTTATAAAATTAAAATATTTTTACAATAATTTAAATATATTCAAACAGAAACTGTAATAACATTTCACAACATTACTGATTTACTGTATGTTCGATCAAATAAATGCAGCTTCAGAGGACAATTCTTACTAAGCCCAATATTTTGAACGGCAGTGTAAAGTTTTTTGTAAAGTGTCTTGATGAAGTTAGCTCTCATGAGCTGCACAAAGTCTTCTTAAGAGGCTCATGTTGGAACACGACCATAAACATCAAACTAGTATTTTCTTGACCCTAATACCTCGTCCCATGGCATACAGTACTTGGTAATGACATCAACATCCCCTGAAGAAACCGATCATAAACAGGAGATTAATATAAAGGAAAGATAAAAGCTCCCTCTTACTTTTCGTATGTGGCCGTGACGAAGAAGGCGTACATTCTGGTGTGTTTGTGGTGTCGGATCTGGATAATGAGTTCTGGGATGCCGAGCCGGATATGGTTCAGAAGCCAGAGCAGCGTGTGGTCATCTGTGGTGTCTGTACAGAGACAAATATAAACACTTCTTCACCTATATGTTATTTATTAAACTGTGATACACCACAAAAAAAAAAACAATCCATAACACCAGAATATTATTTTTATTTCAGCAGCTCGGTACAATGTGTCTGTTTGTATTAAATACCAATTCAAAAATATTGTACATTTACTCAAAAACACATGACATAGATTTCAAATCAGTTGTACTGTACATCCTGTTTGCTTTATTAATTATAAATTAATTAATTAATTAATAAAAAAATAAGATATTTTCCAGCTAATTCACAGCATGTGAATTTATTCAAATTTGATCAAATCACATGTTAATGAAGTTGGGGTTGTCATGATCACCAGCCAGAGGCCACTCGACCCTGGACTATTATGTGTGTTACCCCTGTCTTTGTCTTAGTCCCGTATCCTAAATACGAGTGACAGTGTGCTAGAAGTTAGAAAATATAATATAATAGATAAATAATTATGCATCTTACATTTGTTTTCTTAATATTTGTGGAACATGTCAAAAGTACTGTGGTGTTTCATTATATTTATATACATCATTGCACTGCAATATTACCACATTCAAATAACGCAGTAATATCTTACCATAATTTTAAAAAAGGTATTTAAAAGGAGTAATTAAGGTATTTATTCTGTGTTTTTTTTAAGAAATATAGAAAAAAACAGACAGTAAAAAAGACATCTAAGGCACCTGGAAACGTCATAAGGACATCACAGTTCTCTGTAGGCACCGTCTTCATCCAGGATTTATGGGACATGATGTGTCTCCCGGCCTGCAGCAACCTCTTCCCAAACAGCTTATCTGAGAAACATAACAAGGAGAAAGAAAGAGAAAAGAAAACAAACCTCAGTCACTTTGAAATGTTGCTATGAACAAACAGACCCGCTCCATGCCGTTCATTGTCCCCTCGCACACGGTGCCAAGTTTAAATGTCACTGCCATTCCCCTTGAAACATGAGAAGAAGAGACATAACCGAACGCTCAGTCCTGACAGCAGTGTCTGAATATGAACAATAACCTCAGAGACCTTTGCATTGCAAAGAACTTTATTTGGGCAACTCTACAGGCTTTTTATAATATTTTGGGATTTTTTTGCACCCTCAGATTCCAGATTTTGAAATAGCTTTTAACTTAGCCAAACATTGTCCTTATTTATTTAAGCTAATTTAAATATAGGCTATTTATTCAGATTCCAGGTGAAATGACCAATTTTGCCAATGCCAGGCAGGAATGTGTTCTATTCTATTTTTTTCTACTTCTATTCGAGTAACATCTCACAAAATTTCTTTCCTATTGGTTGTAACATTTTTGCTATATATTTAGAGCTCAGACTCAAATAAAGCAGTTCTGGTCAGTTGTGCAGTGTTTTTGGCACTGGCCGCTCTGTAAATGTTCAGCTGCTCACAGTGGCTTCATGCTCACTGATGCATGACCTTCAGAAAGTGGGACACAGTCTATGTGAATCTAACACAATCTCAGGTCACTCTACAGCACTCAAAAATGAAACAGATTTTCATAAAATAGTGCCAAATATCACCTAAGCGAAAATATATGCACTTGATATCTCCAATAAGAGCCTTTAGGATAAAAAAAATATTACTATTACTTAACATTGCTGTAAATAAATAATAATACTGTGATGTTCCTAAATTCCTTGCATGATAAATCACATCTGGATCATTTCAGAAATAGTCAGTGCAACAGGATGTTTGTAATTTTATTGCGTTATTGTATAATTTGTGATATTAATTTGTTTGATAATTCTGTATTTGTTTTTAAGTTGTAATGTAGCTTTTATTTAGCAGGGACAAAAAGTGAAAATTCTCTAATTATTGTCTCACCGTCATGTGCTTCGAATCCTGGGACTTTCTTTCTTGAATGAAATATAAAAGATTTTGTACAAATAATGGAAGTCACTGGGCTCAAACAAAAAAAGAAAGAAAACCAATGTGCTCAAAAACTCCAAATATCTTATTTTGTGTAAATAATAATTTTTAATGACATTCACAAATAGATTTTAATTGCTTCTTTATAAAATGTATTGATATTATATTATATCAAAATTATATATATTAATAATGCCCAAAACAATATATGACTCTCTAGCAAACCACGGCTGTCTGACTTCACAGTAACTTGTAAGTGGATTTCTATTTCTTTGTCTTTCCAACTCTAATCCACACAAAACATGCCAGAACAGATGGCTTTACTACATTGTCTGAAGTAAAGCATCATCATCAAACTCATAACACATGTCACTAGAAGACACACGCAATCTGGCCAATCATCAGTCAGCACTCGCTGGCTCAGTTTCCCAGAACTCTCTGAGCTTTATTTATACCCGGTGTTTAAAGCCTGAATACATGAATGATGCCATGCTGTCATAATGCAACAGATCTCCAGCCGCGGATCAGCCAGAGAGAAGACAGCAGTTAGACGTGCAGAGAGCGCTTCACAAATAATAAGCAATAAAATCTGTGAATGTCTTAATGGAGGCTACGGAATAAAAACTACACAAGCAAAGGCTTTTTTACTTTTCAAGATCAGCAGTGATTTAAGTGCACTTTTGCTGTCAGAGAGGTCATCAGGACAGACATTATAAAGTGCTCCAAATGATTATTTCTAAATAAAAGGGTGCTGAAAAGAAAAGTCCTGCAATATAGCAATATTTCACCCTGCTGATGAGCCAAAAACTCAGTATTTGCTAAAGCATATGAACAAAAGCCAGTGAAGAATTGAATGCAGGTGTGGAGTCACACTGTGGTGGACAGCAATAGCACAAAAATGTGATTTATTAAAATAAATGTTGATATAGTATATTGAAAAAACTAATATTTCATCTGCAAATGAGAAATTGCTGTGAAGCAGATACACATCTCATATGAATGGGCCACTGTGAAGTAGAAATTATGAATGACTGAATGAGCTGGAAATTCACTGCATGCTTTGTCATTTCCCAGGGCACAACAAGCTGATTAATAACCAGTACCATCAAACTGTCTCAAAGTAGTGTGTAAAAGAAGAAAACCTTAAATAAAGAGTTGCAATTAACTGAGCCATTCACAGGTTTTTCACAGACATTCACTCAAAATGGAATTGGTTCTAATAGCTCTAAAGTGTGTTACCATGTAATATTTGAGGTAATATTTGATATATTTCCGCCCAATTTTCCCCAAAATGTAATGTACTAAACAATCTTTATAATGTAATTTAGAACAAAGCAGAACGTTCAGCCTTTCGTGTTTTCTTTTATACATATTCTGGAGAACATTGTATTTGTTTTTGAATGCGAGGAACCTAGCTATAACAACAGCTGCTACTACGAGATCTCGAAACCTCATCTCGAGTGAGTCTTGAGAGTTGACTCGAAATGTAAGCTTGTGTCATTTGGAAACACTTGAGCTGAAACAAGAGATCGTAAGCTGTTAAAGACAGCTGTAAACTTTTACAGGGGCTTGTGCTGCAGGTAAGCAAATCATAAAAAAAGCATACCCACATTATGTAGTACAAGTAAGAGAAAAAATACAATAACTTGAACATTTGGCACACTCTCAGACAAAAGCAGTCACTGCTCCAGCAGCACCTTTTAGGGTATATATAATATTTTGGTGCTAATATGCACTACTTATATGTACATTTCAGGTACTAATATGTAGCTTTAAGATACTTATATCCAAAAATGTTGTTTTTGTGACATTTTTTTCTGAGAGCGTGTTCTTCAAATTCATAAATCACAATGTAACGTGTTTTTGTAACTTCACAACACATGACCTCTTCATAGTCACTGTCTCCAGGCTCCAACTAAAACTATGTCAGAGCTCTAAAATCCATCTATTGTTTTATCACGGTGTTCAGGTCAGATATTTGCACCGGTTTACAACAGCAGATCTCTAATAAACATGATTTATTATACCAGAACTAGATTCTGAAACTGCCATCCATCATCAAATTGCTGGCCTTTCCTTTAGCTTATGAAATAACAATTGAGGCAATGACATCATGTTACTGCAAAATAGTTATTACTGTTATTACTGTACTGTTACCCCGAACGACACAGTCCAGTATATACCAAAAGCAGTAAATCCGTTTAAATCAAAAACAAATCTAGTCTCTTTATACAAAGGAAACAAACCACTTTAGCAAGTGTTATATTGAAAGATTAATGTCAAAAATAAAGGCCCTGATATACTATATACAGTACATCTGAAGTAGATATACTGATACAGAACTGATACTCCAGAAGGAAAATGCTACATTATGAGCTGGGGAGTGAAAACTTTTGGTTAAATGTAAATTATTTTGTCTTCTGGAAAGCATCTGAAAGCTTCTGTAGCTTTTGAAGGGCAGTACTAAATGAATATATATGATATTATTATTATATATTATATATCAAATATGATATTTAGGCAAAACACAAAAACGTTTACACTCATTTTCTCCTAATGCATTGTTGTTGTTTTTTTAAAGCATCAGTGAGCATTTGAACCTTCTGTAATAGTGGTATATAAGTCTCTCAGTTGTCCTCAGTGTGAAAAAAATGGATTTCAAAATCATACAGTCATTGTTGCGGTTTAAATGCACAAAACTAAGGGAAAAGCAAAGAATTTGAAATACCTAAAGGATCTTTCTGAAGAACAGCAGGCAGTTTAACTGCTCAGGACAAACAAACCACTCCTAAACAACTATCACTAAACAACAACAAAAAAACACACAGCTGTGGATCATTCAGCTGACAACACAGTGTTAAGAATAAGGGGAATGTAAACTTTTGAACTAGTTTTTTTACAGATTCCATTTGAACATCATTTTTATAAATGTAACAATCATTTGCTCTTTTGGACTATACGTAAACATCTTTTATTGCAAATCTTATTCAGGTCAGTACTAAATAAACAATAATGTGCATTTTGTATTGTGCCTCTTATTTCAGTAAAATAATACAAATTTTAAGATTCAGCAGTTTGTGTGTAAACATTTGAATGTACAATCCATTAACAATCTCAGAGCTCAATACTGGTCTGTTTAGTATCCTTATGGAGATGGTACAATAGTTTTTTTTTATTTTTTATGAAGTGACGCCAGTTCAGTCTTTTTTCACTTGATGTATATCTGGGCCTTTACATTATTATTCATTAGTAAAACTGAAGAGGATGGGTTGTTTGAATAATCAGCCAAATGACCATGGCCTAATAAGTAATAAGTTTTTTGCATTTTAGCTGTTCATTTACATGGTTTTGTAATTTTGGTGGCCTGGAAACCCAAACCAAGAAATGTACCCTTGGAAAGTTTTGACTTTCAAAAAAAAATCAATAAAAAGTGAACACATTGGCTACGTTTACAAGCAGCCAAATAATCAGTTTATAATCGGATTGATGCCTCAATCAGAAATGTGTTACAATCAAATGTAACCATGATCTGACTGAGCTCAATCCATGAAATTTCAACCAAACCAATTTCCTTTTCTAATGCGATTCGGCATTTACGTAAACACTACATTTAGTTTCATAAATTGAAAAGAGTAAGAATAAAACTAAAATTATGCATAGCCAGTGATGTACTGTAAAATTCCCAATGTTGTTGCACTAAATATCAGCACTCTTGGAACAGCTTTTATCCATTCAGGTTCGAGGACCAGAACTAACTGTTGTATAATGCTTCACAACAAGTCACAATCATCAACAAACCCTATAATAGCGCCTCAGACAACTTGGACCTGCTCAAAGGCCCGTGAAAAAGAACTAATCGAGCGCAAAAAAGTAGCGCACTACCCACATTATGTACACTAACGCTACAGCTCCACTCTTACATTTGAAGTGATGCTGCCGCATGACCTTCTATAGGCCACAAATACATTACATTTTGTAGGGAGACTTTAATGCATGCATAATGGACATAAGGAGCAGACAGCGTAACAAAGCGTCGCATTGTTCATTATGATCGAAGGATATGCCGTTTGTCTCTTATGCCCGCGTCACATGCACCTGTCCCGTCCGTATTTGCCCTCTTCGGACTCACCCAAAACGCCCGCTGATGTGGGCTGAGGGGCAGCGGTGTGCTGCTGCTGCTCTGGCCGCTCCGAGTCTCCCTGCGCTCGGTGTCTGTGCCGCGAGCTCTCGCTGCTCTCGCTGCTGCTGATGCTGCTCGCCGATGATGCAGCAGCGGCCGCCGCCGCCGTGTCGGGCATCATGCCGCTGTTGTTTCAGCGGGGGATGGATGCAGAAATGAGGCGCAGTGTGTGTAGGTACACACCGGCTGGGTTAAATGAAGGTGAGGGTGAAGTGAAGGTTGTTGTGAGTCATCCTGTTTGCGAGGGGATGCGAGGAGAGACCGACTGCGGCGTGAGGAGGAGTACTATGGTGGAGGAGGGACAAAGACGGGGAGAAGATATGATACACCGCCTATCTCTCTCTCTGTCTGCCTTTGCTTCCAAACACTCCAGATATAGTCCACTCACACTGCCACCCTCTCATAGGAGACGTGCATTAGCTGGCTGACCTCAGCATAAGTGCATATTGATGTATTGATCTGTACATTAGAAAGCAAACACTTAGGATGGCAATATCTTCTTTTGTCATTATATGCAAAATACTATTGCAGAATTTTGTCTTAAAGTTTTCCCCAAAAGTTCACAGTAAAAAAAAATGCAGAGAAAAAAATAATGATCAATCAAATTGCAGTTGGTTTATTTTGATTAGGTTAAAAAATAAGTAAAAATTCAGCTACCTAACACAATAAAAGCATGATAACGTATAAAACCATGTTTTTTTGAAAATCAGTTTTTGCAGAGCCTATATATAGCCTGTATGATGTAAAGTGGCATGATGTAAAGTCCTGGATTAAGGATAGATTTTTACACAGACTACTCAGCACAAAGCGACGATTTGAATACCAAATATGTCAATAATTTTGTAGAATTTATTTATAAATATGATGGTGATATATAAATAATAATATGGTTTTAAAGTTGACTGTTGCAAGGCAAATTCAAGGCTTATTTATGCTTATATAGGCTAGTTGTTAATTACAAGATTGCCAAAAAGATTATTTGAGTATGTTTGCAAGAAAAGTGCTATCAGTGTCACCATGCCTTTTCTATATAATTATGTGAAATTGAAAATCATTTTTAGTTAAAATTGTGTCTTAAATGCATCCCTTTGTGTAAAGCCATAATTTCTTAGCAGGGGTTTTTGGTTTCAATTAAAGTATACATCAAATTATTTGACTTTAAATAGTCCAGCAAGTTGACAAATTTTAGAACAAATCTCAGTTAATACGTTTAATTAAATGCTTTTCATGTAGAAGATTATTTTATTTCTCTGTATTTCTGTGAGACTAAAGATGAGACACAGCCTGTCCGAAAAGATGAAGCAGGACATTATTTATTAACCAATGCAAAAAATATCTTCCCAGCTGAATATTTCAGAATGGCTTATGGTGATTTATTATACTTCTCTCTGAACAAAAGAGCATAAATGAAGACATATAACAGTGTAGTTTTCTCCATAATCTACTGTCAAAAATAATTATTTACATACATGATATATGATTTATATTCATTAATATAAGACATACAGTTCTGCATTAATATTGTTGTAAGATTTTAAATATATATTTATATATGTAATAAAACCCTTGTGATCCAAGCATTTATTATATGTAATTATCACATATTTTCAATTGGTTTCATTCCCAGAAATCAGTCTGATTGTACTAAAATGATAAATACTCTGCATTGTGAAATATAGTTATTAAATAGTTGATAATTACATGAAATAGCTTCACCTAGGATTTTTAGACTTAGTTTTGCCTTATTGCTTTTACAAGTAGTCAGGTCAGCTAACAGTAAACCAAGCAATAATCATTTCTGCTTACTCATCGAGCTCTTACATGCATATATCAACTAAAAAAATATGATGGAAACGGAATATTGGTTTGAAGTTGCTGTTGGTTTAAATAGACCTAGTTCTACTAGGCTGTGTATTTTAAAGGGTACAAATATCCTGCAGTCCTACTCCATGCACAGTAGGCCTATAGCAATTAGACAGGAATTAGAAAACGTTGCATTGAAAATGCATGAAACAAATCACACATTTTCAAGTCCCTATTAGCTTTTTCTGTATTGCAGCATATGCAGTTACTGCTTCTTCTCTCTTTTTTTTTTTTGATAAAAAATGAAGTCATGTTGATTGAACTATTTGTTGATTAAAAGTTTATTCAGAAATGTAAATAAAATGTATATACTATAATATAATATGTCATACTGCACGCCATTCCTGACACCAACTAAAATAAGATAGATCTTTTCAATTTAATACAACAACAGAAAAGTCTCAAAATTGAGTAGTTGAATAGATGTGATAGATGGTTCCCATCATTAGTGCCACACGTACAGATTTGTTGGCCGCACAAGGGAAAGACTTTTATTTGATTGACAGCGAAGCTGGCGAATAACAAGCTTATATGCTCCCACGTTTATCGACGCGGACCAATGAAATTCATCTGAACGGAATCGACAACAAACCGCCTAAAAATAACTTTCCTGTGACATCGGTGTAAATAATGATGTTAATAATGATGTCAGAGTAGAGTATTGGGTTAGGTCTAGGGTTAGTCGAGTAAGTATGTTGTATGTTGTGGAAACATCAAAATAAAGTGTTAGAAGATAACAGCAGGCAGTCTACGAATACTCTAATGATTATTAGTTGCAAAGTTACTTATCAGTGGAGTCTAACAACCTGTTATGTCCCAAACTGTTTGGAAATATTTCCTTTAAATAAAACCCTTTATGTTAAGCTTATCAGGATTCATTTATTTTGCAAAAAGCTAGTTGTTGAATCAGCATCTTAACACTAGATGGCAGCATTAGTGTTGTGCTTCGAAATGTCTTGCTTTAACTTCTTGAGTAGAAGTATTTACTCATTCATTTCTTCTTTTATGTGAAGTAGTGCCTTATTAACTTATTTGCTATATCTGCAGACATTATAGACTGTAAATTAAACAGAGTAATGTGAGTTGGAAATGCATTTTATTTTAAATATATCCTATTTTGTGTTTTTCAGGGAGTTTGCCAGATCAGCGGCCTGCAGAAGCTGGTGACAAATGGCAGGAGACCTGGGCCACATTTACCAAGACTGGAGCACTCGGCTTGAATGGATAAGTAAAGGATCTATCAGGAATATCTCATGTTTTTTATATGACCCTATACTTTGTCATCTGCCCCATATATTAGCATTGTTTTTCAATGGCTGTTTTTGTATATTTCATCAGCAACCTAAATTACTTTAACATGTTCATCAGTAAAAGGAGCAGGAAATTCCAGGCAGATGCTATTGAACTCATTTTTCCATTCCAGTGTGCTACTTTTCCATTGTTTTTCTATGTAAACAAACACTAGACAGACATGTTGAAAACAATTTCTAAACACTTAGACTCACATTTTTAGGCACAATTATGTATTATTTATGAATGGCTCCTTAAGTGCCATTAAGTGCGTACGTGTTTGATGGTTTCCTAAAGGATATGAATCAGTGCTGCAAAGAAAAAAAACTATGCGTTTAGTGACAGAACACTTAGGATTACTCCAGGAGAATCGTCTATTACAGTGTGCCATATTAGTCTTAATACACACAATAAATAAATAAGTGGAAATGAGATGATGTTGCAAAAATTTTAGTTTAAAATAAATGCTGTTCTTTGGAACTTTATATTTATCCAAAGAGAAAAAAAAACATTGTTTTCAAACAATATGAAGCAAAAAAATTGTTTTCTTAATTTGATTTGATGCAAACACCAAAATGTGACGTCTCAACCCTAGAAGGATTTCTGAAGGATCTTGTGACTGAGATTAATGGATGCTGTAAATGCAGCTTTGCATCACATGCATAAGTTGTATTTACAATTTAGTATTTTAATATTTAGAGTTATTTTAAATTGTAAGAATATTTCACAGTATTGCTGTTTTACTGGATGTTTGATTAAATAAATGCAGCCCTTGAGAGCAGAAGAGACTGGGAGGCAAAGCCTAAGTCATATCTAGAGATCAGAATTTCATAAGAGAATTGAAGGGCGGGTTATTTTGGAGCAACTCTTTGAAAGTCACATTCCCAGCAAGCTAGCTGCAAGGAACAAAACACCCAGTTTTCTCCTCCTTCTTCTCATTTTGCAATGCATGAAATAAAATAAGCTTAATTTGTAGATTGATTTTGAGCAGGTTGGGAGATCATACTATTGGTAATAGGAAAGGTCCTGTTTTTCTTCTAGTGTGAGGCTGAATGGGCTGTTAATGTGATTTACTGTGGAATCCACTTGTCATAAGTGTGTTCATATAAGAGGTTATTGTTTTTATGTAAGGTCTATTAAATAATTCCAGAATTTACTGCTAGATTGTTCAGTGTTGTCTCTCTCTGTCAGAGATGTATTGTTTGTGTGTAAGAGTGTGCTGATTGCTTGAGTCAGTGTGGAGCAGAGAGCAGGAGACAGGACATCCTGAGCAGGGTGTGTGCCAAGCCGACAGAGCCCTCAGGACCAGAACTTAGTGGCTATTGCTTTGTGTAAAGACTCCTAGAAGAAGGTTTTTGGTAACAAGCACTAAGGATTTTTTAAAAATGTAATTCTGGAAATAAACAAGGTCTCGAAATTTTGGGGGAATAAAACAACGAAAAGTTGTGATTAGTGCTGTCAAATGGTTAAGCACTATTAATTGCATCCAAAATTAAAGTTTTTCCTCCTGTTTGTCATTGTTTGGTCTGTGTCTTGTCTTTGTTTAGTTTGATTATCAGTTGATTCCCGGCACCTGTGTTTAATTGATTACCCTGTGTATATTATGCTATTTTCCCCACTTGTACGTCGCTTTGGATAAAAGCGTCTGCTAAATGAATAAATGTAAATGTAAATGCTGTGTTCCAGACAGGTTTTTGAGCCCATAAGTCACGACTTTAAATCAGACCACAAACTAGCGTGGGAGACTGTACAGGGCTTATGCTCAATTACAATAGTTTCTAGCACCAAAGGTACTTTTCTTGCTCATTTGAGGGAAATGGTGGAGGAAAAACGGCGAATAAGGCAAGAGAAGCTGTTCTAAGTTTATTTTAGTGTACCACTTGCATAAACACAGCGTACTTAGGGGCTGCAATTGTTGTTTTGCGGGCTATGTGATGCCAGAACTGGGAGTAGGTCTATCTAATACGAGTTAATGGGTGAGAAGTCTGCAATTCCAGTGCACTTTCACAGGTAGAAGGTTGGAATAACACGAGTTACAGGCTGCCTGGAATGCAGCATTAGTTCCTGTACGTGCATTTCTCCCCTGTCGGCTCTACTCGTTGTGTTTGTATGCTCCAGCGTTTGTATTTACCTTGTCTTGGATTATATTAAAACCTGCTGAAGTTGATTCCGGAAGTTGATCTCAACACGTCAGTCCAGTGCGAGTGCTGGCGACAGTGCCCACCACGAGGGAGGCCGTCATTATGGCTGTGGCCTGGGTCCTGCTGGGCTCCTCTTGCTCCAAGTCCCTCATGTCTCCTCCCTGGCTCCTCCCTCCTCCATCTCCCCCATGAATTCTGTCTGCCAGGCCACTCAAGGGTGTCCGTACTCCTCCTGAACCACCTCCCAAGCACAGACCGTGACTATATATGCATATACTGTATATATTTATGTATACACACTGCTCAAAAAATAAAGGGAACAAAAAAATAAAACATTCTAGATCTGAATGAATGAAATATTTATATTAAATACTTTGTTCTTTACATAGTTGAATGTGCTGACAACAAAATCACAAGATATTAATGGAAATCAACCCATGGAGGTCTGGATTTGGAGTCACACAATTGAAGTGGAAAGAACACACTACAGGCTGATGCAACTTAGATGTAATGTCCTTAAAACAAATCAAATGAGGCTCAGTAGTGTGTGTGGCCTCCACATGCCTGTATGACCTCCCAACAACTCCTGGGCATGCTCCTGATGAGGACGCAGATGGTCTCCTGAGGGATCTCCTCCCATACCTGGACTAAAGTATCCGCCAACTCCTGGACTGTGGTGCAACGTGGCAATGGTGGATGGTACAAGACATGATTTCCCAGATGCGCTTAATCGGTTTCAGGTTTGGTGAAAGGATGGGCCCTCCCAAGAAATACCACCCCATACCACTACTGACCCACTGCCAAACTGATCATGCTGGAGGATGTTACAGGCAGCAGAACGTTCTTCACAGCTTCTCCAGACTGTCACGTCTGTCACATGTTCTCAATGTGAACCTGCTTTTATCTGTGAAGTTCACAGGGCGCCAGTGGTGAATTTGGCAAATGCAGGGCTCTGGCAGTGTTCCTCCTGTTCCTCAATGCACAAAGGCGGAGGTAGCGGTCCTCCACGTCTCCTGATGTACTGGCCTGTCTCCTGGTAGTGACTCCATGCTCTTGACACTATGCTGAGAGACACAGCAAACCACAGCTCACATTGATGAAGCATCGCCAGCATTCAAAAGTGACCAACACATCAGAAAGCAGAAAGCAAAGGAACTGAGAAGTGGTCTGTGGTCACCACCTGCAGAACCACTTTCTTTGTTGGGGGGTGTCTTGCTGATTGACTATAATTTCCACCTGTTGTCTATTCCATTTGCACAACAGCATGTGAAATTAATTGTCAATCAGTGTTACTTCGTAAGTGGGCAGTTTAATTTCACATAAGTCAGATTGACTAGGAGTTAAATTGTGTTGTTTAAATGATCCCTTTATTTTATTTACTCTTTGTTATATTGCAGCCATTTGATAAAAAAAATTTAATTAATTTTATTTTTTCCCCTCATTAATGTAAACACAGCACCCCATATTAACAGAAAAACACAGAATTGTTGACATATTTGCCGATTTAAAAAAAAA
Source organism: Enteromius viviparus (assembly GCA_032353835.1). Lineage (NCBI taxonomy): Eukaryota > Metazoa > Chordata > Actinopteri > Cypriniformes > Cyprinidae > Enteromius > Enteromius viviparus. The sequence goes on from JAUCNO010000044.1 coordinate 1,114,410, forward strand.
AAAAACTGAAATGGGTCAATATCACCATAGAGTGCCTTTGACAGATGAAAATTTCTTAAAAACATTGTTCAAGTTTTTCGTTAAACC
>JAUCNO010000044.1:1121578-1145833 GCA_032353835.1 Enteromius viviparus
GATACTACTCCACGTTTTGTTTTCCCTTATTAAAAGTATATTTATTTTACGTTTGTCTTCCTCGTCCTCCTTCACCCTGTGTGGAACGTTACAATCATTAGGTTGCATAAACAGCACAAATCATATTAATCCTTATTAATTAATCAATGAAGTCATTTTGAAACATTCTAGAACAAAAACAATTATATAAAAATGTATATCCTTTATTCGCAGATATCATTTTTAAGTTTTATTTTATCTAATGAAATGCAGTTTAAATATTTTAAGCATGTATAAACATGTCCAAGAGGCATCATTGCACATTTCTTTTGTCACAATTTATCCTGTGTGTGTTTCATTGCATTGTATTTCTTCTGCCTGTACAGTATGCTGTGATTTTCTAAAGTGATGGCAAAGCGAGGAAGTGACCAGTTTGTTTGTGCGAGGTCAGAGGTCGTAAGATGCTGAACAGGCTCAGGAAACAGGCTTAAGAAATGACTTTCCGCTGCTGCCCACAGGGTGGAGCAGGCAGATCTGTCTCTTGTGGTAGTCGACTTGACGCAGCTTCCTACAGAGCCTTCCTCAGCGGACACTTGAAGAGTATCCTTGAGCGCTCACAGGCAGGACTGCATCCTGATCCTCATCAATAGTTACCTCATCTCCACAGAGCACAAGCGCAGCATCCAGGCGGCCCTCGAGGAGGCTGCTGATGTGTTCCTCCTGTTTGATTGTTGTTGTGTCACATCAAAGCTGGCTTTCAGGATCTCCTGACAGCATTACAGAACAGACTAAAGACAGAGTGAGTGGAAATGGTCAAAAAGCAGTTGTATAACTATTCAAATATATTATTTTAATAATAATAATAATTATAAGACTCTGAATCATCTAAATGACTGAATAAAAATGCAAATTCATCCTTTGTCAATAGGTGCTGCTTTTGGGGTGGTAAAAATGTTTTTTCCACGATAACGCTATATACAAAGCAACTCTGCACTCACAAACGCTTTATCAGGCATTAACAGGCGAGATAAAATTGACCAATCTAGATTAGCATCACACAAAGGAGAGGTTTTTAAAAATGTTAAACTAATTGTTTGGGAGTCATTAAGCAAGTAAGGTAAAAATAATTACTTATATTAAGACTATGAAAGTGTATTTTGACCTTGCATGCATTGCCAAGCTGTTATTGACGACTTTCAAAAACACCATTACTGTAAATGTCATTGGTTCACTGAATAGTTGAGTATTTATGGTTGCCTACATTTTGGTGCATTACTACAGCAAACCTAATTATGATACTGTATGTTAATAAAGTCCTGTCTGTTCAGATGTGGTGACCCACTGATCTGGAGCTCGAGTCTGAGACCTGAGGGAGCCGTGGTGAGACAATTTAAGACCTCGTTTTCAAAGATGTTTGTATTGGGAAATAAAAAAAATCTGTATATAATCAAAAAAAGAAACAATTATCTTCAGCACGTACACTTTACTGTTTAAAAGACTGAATGAAAAAAAATTAACACTTTTATTTATAATCAAAGGTAAACTACTGTGCATAAATCTTAGGCCGTTAGTATTTTCACCAACTAAAAATTTCAATTCAAGTCAATTATTTCTATCTTCTGCTGCATTGTGTCAATAGGAAATATCAGTTCACATTTCCAAACATTCCTTTTGCAATAAGGCAGCCAGTGCTCCACACAGAGATCTGATCATCATCCAGTGTGTCTAGAATGACATGAAGAAACAGAACAAACTGAGGCAGACTAAATCCAGAAGAACTTTGGAGAACAATGTCTCCAAGATGCTTGAAGAAACCTACCTGAAAAGCTTTAGGCACTTCTTGGGCAATTCTGTGAAATAAAGATGCTGTCGAAGTGCAGTTTCTTTATCAAATAATTTCTATTAACTAAATTAAATGAACATTGGGTGTGGTAATCCTGTGCGTTTACGGCAACTTTTGTCCTGTGCATTGCGCATATTTTTTTCTTAACAGCTAGTTCTCTTGCAGCATCTTGGAGAAGTTGTTCTCCACAGTTCTTCTGGATTTAGTAGGTCTCAGTTTAGTATGTTTCTTCATGTCATTCTAGAAAGACTGGATGATGATCAGATCAGATCTCTGTGTGAAGCACTAGCTGTTATCAGACAAAATCTTATTGGATTATATACACTAATTACACACACACACACACACAAATATGTATATAATGTTAATTTCCAGCTTTTCACACTTACAGAAAAGAAGTTGTAGAATCAAAAGGTGTAAAGATTTTTAAAACTTAATATTTAATGAATATTTAACATCTAAAAAACGACACACCTGGCCAGATCAGTCTAAACAGTCAACAGAAAAGCGTACTGTAACCAGAAAAATCTGTCATTTTTTATTGCATATAGTAGGCAGAGTTTCAAGTCTCGGCTTTTTCAAAAACAATAAAATTTCCTCCCAATGGCTGTTTTGAAAAGAATGACTTCACACTAGCCTTGGCAGGAGGATTTCTTATTTGTTCTAGCCACATTGAGCTCAAACACGCTGGCGGCGGTCTGATGCAGCTGAGCATTCTCTGTGTTTGACTGTACCGGCTGTTGAGGAAGGAGGTGTTCAGAAATGCTCCCCATGGCCCTTTGTTCTCCTGTCAATCTGACATTCATTTAAATATTTATGTGTGCTTGCTGAACTTTTCACCCGTTTGACGACATCGGGTGTCAGGAGCTGTGCGCAGCACGCTGTACCTTCTGCCTTCCTCTCATTCATGACGCTGTTGTGCTGTTGTTTCTGCTGATTAGTGGGGTTAAAAAGCTCTCATAAATCTTACTGGCCTTTGCTCTGCACGAAGTTGATGGAGAGGCAAAAATGTTCAGAAGGAGCTGCCTTAAAACAGAGATTTCTTTGCGTTATAAACTTAATAGATAATCAATAACCAATATTGGTACAGAACACATTCAGCATCAACAAATATTCCGTCTTTTGTTAATTCTTCATTATATTAAACAAACCACAAAAACTGTATCTTTAAATATAGTATACTGTATCATCAGAGTGCATGTCTAATATTTCAAATATTATACATTTTGTTGTGAACAATTAGTTGGCTATTGATATATCCTTTATGCACTCCTATATATTCATAATGACATTTTGTTCCAAAAGTGTGCTTGTGTGTGAGTATATACAGTATATACACATTGGGTACAAAAAAGTACCATCTCAAGAAAGATCAGAAGAAATGTACAACAGAGTTAAATACATGAGTGTCACACCTGAATGAATACTTAGGACCATGTGATATTTCAGTTTTTCTTTTTTAATAAATCTGCAAAAATGTCAACAACTCTGTGTTTTTCTGCCAATATGGGGTGCTGTGTGTACATTATATAGGGCGAAAAATAACTTTAATATAACAAAGTGAAAAATTTAAGTGGGTCTGAGTACTTTCCATTCCCACTGTTATAAATTTACTAAATTAGATTATTTGGTTAGTGAGATAGAAATTTCTACATTTTAACTTTCTTTTGTTTAATTAAAAAGAAAAGAAAACACGTTATTATTTATTTATTTATTCACAACAGACTGATCAACATATTAAGAACAAAATATTTAGAAAACAAAAAGTAAAAAGGACATTAAAACAGGTTCAAACAATCACTGCAACACAATGAATGTGTAAATAATATTATATACATCACAACACGCAGAGGTTTCACAGAATCAGATATTTGGTTTTAGGTTTTAGGTAAACAAAAAATAATTGATTCAGAAGTACATCATGTCATGCTGGTTCACAGCCCACGATGCTTAAATACAACTATACAATGAACTGAACAGAGTGCACGTTCATTTACAGTGATCCATAGCGACAACGTTATTTACAAAAGAGATCACAGGCTCAAAATCAGGAAACTCCCCCACACAAGACACTCAGAAGTCCAGAGCCCGGCCTTGAGATTCAGATCATTCCCTTCTCCACACCCAGCCTGCGGAAAAGAACCAAAAAAAACTCAAATTTATGCCTTTAAAATTTCTGTAGGAATTACAGTATTAATGCCAGCTGTTTGCCAGTAACTTACTGTAGATTTAAATCGATGTTATTTACTGGCAACAGTTTGTTCAAAGATAAATAAACATATATACTTTGTTTACTAGAAAAATGTGGTAAAATAACAGCCTTGTGCAAAGCATTTCTGTTAACCGCTATCAGGAAAACAGGTTAATGAGGATTTATGGTTCCCTGTATGTAACAGTTAGTCTGTTTTTAATAGTTTTATTCTGTAAAGATATTTAATGTTGATTTATATTTGAACAAACTGTTGCCAATGAATTATATAATTATATAGTTTTTTAATATTACATTTGCGTAGTATTTAATATTTTGTGTGACCATTTGTTTTGTTTCAGATGCTATCAGTGATCAATTTAATGGCCCTTCTATTTTAGGCAAATTTTAAAATCATAAAATGCACTGTGACACAGTCGTTCCAAACTAAATTGAGGGAGTAAAGTGTGCATAAAGGTGTCACTTAACAGAAATAATTTTGCCATATATCATCACATGCAGGCTGTACCTTTTCAAAATGTAGTTCTATTTTACATTTCAGGTAATAAGAGGTTCTCTTGGGGTAAACAAGGTACAATGGTACCTCCACCTTTAAAAGGGGACCTCCCTAGTGATATAGTTCCATAGTTTTTCCATTCTGTGGGCAGTGTTGCCAATTTAGCCATTTAGTAGCTCGATTCAGTGACTTCCCCACCTCTTTTGAGACGGTTTTCAAAAGTGTGTGAACATACATAACACTTCTTGGACGAAGCTTAAATTGTCATGTTGCCCAGTGATCTATATTCATCTTGATACAGATCATTGAATTCTAGTGACATTTAGCTTAGCTACTTTCAGTTAAAAGCAGTTGACAACACTGCTGTCAAAGTCAGTGGGGTCCCAGTTGACCCATTTATTTCAAAATATCTTTTTACATATTTAACAAGAAGAAATTTACATTAGGTTCCGAACAATAGAGAGGGAGTGAATGATATCATCATTTTAAGTTACAACTGAACTATCCTATTAAGGTCTTTAGGATTACTAGGTATTTCCAGGCAGATGGGTGATAAACCCTGTGGGAAGCAGGAGCAAAATTGGACGCCCCTGGTGTAGCATGTAAGAAATGAACAGTAATGCCCTGGACACTTTTAAATGGGCAGGGCCAAGTGAATATTGACTTTCAAATGAATAAATACCACTTACCTTTAGTGGTTAATGGCCTCTACCAGGTACGGCTATGCCATGGGGCTGAAGACCGGAGGGTTTGGGCTGCACAAACAGTGAAATTTGATTAGAATTAATTACAATGCACTCTACAGCACTCTTTTAGCCTTATTGCAGCTTTCAAACTGCAATAAGGCTAAAAAATGGGCACTAAGGACGAGCGTCATTATTCATCCCAACATAACTCCCACCTGTTGTGTGCAGCCATTTCGTAGGGATATAAGTGTGGCGTCATTCACAGAAAGCTGGGCTTCTAGTAGGTCTTTGGCGTTCCTCAGTCTGCTTTGCTCCTTGAGAAGCTGCTCCAGCTGCATGTCATACTTCTGTTGGGCATCCTGCAGTTTTTTGCTACTCTCCGTAGCCTCCTTCTCCCGGTCTGTTTTGCACTTATCCAATTCTGAAGAAAGTCCCGTGTTCTGTACTTCCAGCAGGCTGCTCTGTTTTTGAATGCTGGAAACCTTTGCTCCTACGTTGTCCAGGTAGCTCTGGAACTTGTCCTCCACCTGTCGAGAGAGGCTGGAGCAGTTGGAGCGAATCCTTTCCATCTGTTCTTCCTGTTTTGGGCAGGTGAGGTGAAACGTGACCGAGTTGGTGAAGAAGTTGTCGATTTTGGTCAGGAAGGCGCTTGTGACCGTCTGGATGCCTTGGAGGGACCCTGCAAAGTCTTCTTTGCATTTCTTGGTGTATACATCAAGCTGGGATTTCAAGTCCATGTTTTCTTGTCTCAGTTGTATCACCTGGCTGTGATGTTCATTTTTATCCTTCACTGCATTGTCCAAGTCAACTTTAAGGTACTCCACAGTTTGGCTGAAGTTACTCTTAAGGATTCCATATAGAACTTTCTGCTGTTCCAGAAGGGTATTGAGAGTTTTTATTTCTCCTGAGAAGAGAAAAGAGAGCCGTGTTAGTGGGACGGTCCCTTCATGAAGTTGATTAATTGATTTATTGCTTACACTCACCATTCTGATTGCTGTTGCTTGGTGTACATGGGACTGGAGTATATCGGGTGCTTGGAATCTTTGCTTTATTGGCCTCACAAAGAGCCTGTAAAACAGCCAATCGAAAATCAAGCATGTTATGGTTTCAAGATTAATCACACTTAATATCAAGACAAAAATAAAAGTTCATTCCTCCTTTGCAAACGTTGTTGCAAACCTGCTTACTTTCTTTTGTCAAACCACTAAGATATTTTAAAAATGTCTCCAGTTTCTAATTTGTCCATACGATGAAAGTCAGTAGACTTCAGCGTCACATGATCCTTTAGAAATCATCCTAATTTGCTTAATATTTTTTTGTAACGTGATGCTTTTTTCTTTGATCATTTGATGAATAAAAAATGTAAAAGAACAGCACTTTTTCAAATAGAATGATTTTCTTTACTGTACCTTTTTATCCATTTAGTACATCCTTTCAGAATAAAAGAACAAAAAAAAAAAAAAACATACATTTTTCTGACCAAAATTTCTATTTTGAATAAACACTGTCCTTTTGTTAAAGCAAAGAATTTTTTAAACACTGATTATAAATCAGCAAATTAGAATGATTTTGCTTCGCTTCACAGGAATGGATTACATTTTAAAGTTAATTAAAATAAATGCAGCCTTGAAGAATCTTCTTTAAAAATCTTACCGATCCCCAAACATTTCAAAGGCACTGTACAAGCAAGTAAAATACTTACAAGTAACTTCTGCAAATTACTGTTCTTGATGTTTGTTGCATTCATGTCACTTTTCAGTTTTGCAATCTCTTTATCCGCCTTATCTTTCTCTTCAGTCTTTGCTTTGAGAGCACTGGTGAGGTCGGCTTTCTCTTTTCTGAGCTTGGCGTTGTCTGAGGAGAGCTTGTTGTAGGCCACCTCCAGCTCTTCCACCCTCTTCTCCTCAGCCGTCTTCTCCGGCTGCCCGTACACAAGGAAGAGCACCAAACTAGCGATGATGAGGGACTGGATCAGAGACGAGAAGAAGAACACAATCCTCATATAATAGCCGCAGCTTTTCCCCTTCTTCGCCTTGTGGATCTTTTTGGTCTCCAGTCCCAGGGTGGCCCGGGAGTAGCTGCTGTTATACATTTCTGAGGACCTTCGGACGGTTGTGATACTAGAGGAACAATGGTCAGAGGTTACTCTTATGGCCAGTGACATGTAAACACTTCTGCCAGGACTCAGGGTGGGAGCTGTGTTTATAAGACACTCCCCATGCCGGGACTCTTTCCGGACCCTCCCCAGAAAAGCTCCAGAGGTTAACAGTACTTCACAGTGAACCTATGGAGATCTCCAGAGATGTTCAGGGCTTACTTTCCCTCATAAATCACACCAAACCCTGTCGAGGAATGCAGATCGTCAAACATCTAGATATAACACTTCATCATATTCTCATTATGGGATTTGTCTGTAGTTGTTCTTGGCGTCCACATTGATATTTCTCAATTTGAGTTAATGGACCTAATATCAGCAGTCATTTTGAAATCACCCACTTCGGCCAAAAAAAACAATGTTCTTGCAAGGGACAAAATCCATCTCTTCCTGGGTCAGATCAGATACAAAAAATGATCAAAACAAGCCACCTGAAACTGTTTCCTGCAGAGCGACCAGTGGAGTCAACACCGTCATCCTCCTCACAGGAATGAATAACAAACTCTCCCAGAAGTCCAGAAGGCGGCAGCATGTTTGATCCCGGGCTGACGATGACGCTCGTGTCTGGAAAAGTGTGAAGAGTGGGTGTAAAGTAAGTCAGAGCTTTTCCTGCAGACCATTGTCTCCTTGCCAATCCATCCTCAGCGGAAAGTCATTTACAGAGGGGTTCACAACAGAAAGTTCTCACAAAATCCCCTTACAGAACGCAAATGAGCTTTAAGACAAAAACAGGAAGCTGATTCTGCAAAAGACAACCAAACACGAGACAGATGATCAGTGGTTATTATAGGGCATCAAAATCTGAGCACAACATCTAGCCATTACTCCAACTTTTTGGGTCTCTCTAATATTCAAGGAACAGTTCGACCAAAAATCAAGTTGTTTTTTCTTTACAAAAACAAGCAGCTGCTTGGGTAGATTATCTTTTTTGTTCAGCTATTTTTTTGGAGTTAATAACCAGTGCTCTCTCTCCACCTTCAATACCACGACTGAGGTGAGACCCTTGAGCAAGTAAGGCACTACTGTGTGTGTGCACTTGGATGGGTTAAATGCAGAGTACAAATTCCTAGTATGGGAAACCATACCTGGCCACATGTCACGTCCTTTCCCACTTTAGGGCTCTTCTATGGCATCACTGGAAAACATTAAGGGAACTTTTCTAAGAATTTAGCATCTTGATTTAGATTTTCCTCCATCTTTGTTTACAGCTTGAAACACAGTTCTTCCCAGAATTAAGGAGGTTGCAGGGTGAAGAAGGCTAATGATTATTAACACAATAAAGTAGAAAAAATGTGACCCGAAGGCTCTTCCGACTATTATCTGTGAACCTTTGTGCTGCTCAGCAGCAGGATACAGAAACTCAGATTAATACCAGTTAGTGTGGTCAAAACAAAGCTTCTTTAAGCAACCAAAACAATTCCAGTTACTAATCCCACAAGTAAATTCCCCAATGTAATCACCATTATTCATTATGAAAACGAATGACTTTTTTGTTGTTGTTCAGCTGTATTTCTGCGACCTCTTGTGGACACAATTGCATTGCTGCTTTACTTTTCCCACCAAGAGTTTTGTATTTATAAAAGTATAGTTATCTTTAGAGGAAATGTTGCATATTTCTCTCACACACACAAACGCTTGCACATACATAACTTAACTCTCCTAGTTCTAAATGCATGATACTGGTATGTACACATTATCATTAGGCCTACATACATGCCGTTTCTAATACAGTTTTATAACACCATTCCTGCACATGTAATAATTATCTGTACTCTCCAATACTTTATTAACCGGCTATACATTTAGTACACTATATAATAATGCAGTCTAGCATACATCCATACAAAATCTGGTGAAATAATTTGAAATATCACCTGATTTAGTAGTTAATATATTAACCAATATCATCAGACTGCTTTTTACTATCCAGTCAAGTTATGATGGACAGCAAAAGCATTAGCTCCCACTATCTTTTTGGTTAAACGTAAAAATGTCGTTCAGATGCCTTATTTAACATAGTTATCTTTTAAAACAATCTGCACACAGCTATAGTGTTTCTCTACCATAATGTTTTAGGTTTGTATGTAAGGCAGCCATGTAGCAAATGAGTCCCACAGAGTATTTACACTTCTTTTATTCGACCAGCAAACAGTATTTATTAGTTGCTGTCTAAATGAAACCACTAGTGCATAAAAAAAATCCAGTCAGTAGATCTCTATTGCCAACATTCACATGTAAATCACCAGCACATAACAAGCGGATGTTTGTGAAAAACTAATAGGTTAGCTTTAGGGGGTCTTGAGCTATGTCTGCTGTGCTAAATTAAGACACTGAAGTTTCCAAAAGTAATAAAATAGGCATTTCCAGTACAGTAACAGCGGACAAGGCTGTATATATGCAGTCACTCTTTCATTTTGGAGTGGATCAGTCTGTGTTTGTGCATCCAGTCTCACACAGTGGCTTCATTCTCTGGCGGGTCATCGTCCTCCAGCAGACTGTAGGACGCGTGGCTCTGGAAGGGTCTCTGAAGCGGGTGGCACAGCAGTTTGGCCATGCAGTTATGCAGCTCAATAGCAGGACCACACAGTGACACCTCAAAGCGATAACACATTCCCTTAGAGTCCAGCTCACTGAAAGAGGCGTACACGTCCTGCCAACACAGACACAAACATTCAGCATCCTCTATCAAAACTGAAACGTGTAACTTTAAGGGAATCATAGGCACTCAAACCTTCCAGCTAGTGTCTTCTGTCTGTTCTTCAGTGCCATTATGAAGATAAACAACATCAAAGAAGAAATAGGGAGACTGCAGCATTTTCTGATAAACAAAAAAAAGAGAATATTTTGAACATGCAGGAGTACTATAATAAGTACTACGTATAATAGTGTTTATAATTTTGTCATTTTCTTTTCATATTTTATGATTTGGTCCTGTTTTGGACTCATTGTCTAAAGGACTAATTTTCTTTAAAGCTGAAAGTATTACTGTATTCATGATTTAATTTGGCTTTGAAAAACATCACTTTTATTTGCAAAACTCGGTTTGATTCCCACATTTACTTCCTAAACCATTAAGTAAAAAAAATTATCCTGAATATGAGAGGGGGAAAAATGTTTTAATATACTTTTCAAAATATATATTTTTAACCAACATACACAAATTCTTAATTTATACATATCTTTAATTTATATTGTCCAGAAGTACCACATGACAGTTAATATACTGAAGCTTAGACAGTCATGAAGGTTTTTGGGGGGTCCTTTTTCTTTTTATGTTTTGTTTCATTTTTTGTTATTACTGCAAAGTTTCACAGATAATATCCAGTAATTTCAACAGGAATCCAAGCAAAAAGTAATTTTGCATCAAAGAAGTATGAATTATATTTTAAAGAGGCAATTATTCACATAAGCCAAAAAAAAAGTGAGAGTTGTTCTTATAGACCCATAATTGTGTGGTAACATGTCAAACAAACTCACCTTGGCAGCATCAGAGGGGTTGAACTGAAGCATGCCAGCATGCCGGCTGAAGATGAGGAGAGTCCGGATTACGAAAGGAGGTGGGATGGTCTGAATGTTCTCCATTTGAGGAAGTTCAATTTTCTGCAAACTAAAAGAGAAGGAAATCATGCGACTGAACTGAGGAATTTTCATTTCTAGCAGTCCATTTATCAAACACAAAGGACAAAAACGCTCACATGACATTGAGGAGATCTTCCAGATCTACAGGTAAGAGTTAAGGAAATCAACGTTTATCTGGACCGACCTGATTTAACAACAAGCACATAAAATAAGCCTCTCTAAATTAGGATACTGAAGGACTCGCAGACGTTGGTCTCCAGGTCGTACAGACAGCTGCAGAGCTCTCGCGGGTCAGAGGTGAATCCTGATAACTGTGTGAAAGAGATTCAAAGTAAAGCATTTGTTCACTGAAATAAAATCTAAAAACAAACAAACAAAACCCCGGCAAATATAAACATTAAAGATAATTCAAAATATTAGTAAATGCTGTAATTGCATATACAAAAATAATTGAAGGCCATCAAGGCATTTTTTATATTTTCCATACACAATGAATGCAAGTGTCTTAATTAATTAAGTCTTACAATATATACAATATATTTAAGGGGCTTCTTGACCTCCTCATGTTTTTCTTATATTTGTAAGTGATGTTGTTGTTCATCAAACTGAAACAAACTATTTTCTCAATAATAGAAAAAAGAAAAAAAAAATTCCCATGAAAATATCACATGAAAATGAGAACATCAAGTCACAGAATTCATAAAAAACTAAAATGATAAAATATAAAAATAAAAGAAAATGTAAATCAAAAGAATTTTTATTAATAGCAATAATTTGGAATTTGTAATTTTCATTACAGTCATTAAATTACAGTAAGTTTAAATGCAGTTAAACCTGCTCCACTAACCCACATGGCGTCATCATTCACCACCACCAGAGCAAACTCATGCCTTTTGTCAATCTTGTGCTTGGTTCTCACAAACATCTCGATCATTTTCTGTGAAATATTCAAGGCGTTCGTCTTGGATCTGAAAATGCAAATCATTTAAATGCATGTACAATGCACTTGTCTTTTCGAAAAGAATATGGCTAACAAGGAAAGCAATTTACTGGCATAATAGTATCATTATAAAATAGTCCTGGTTGTAACATTCAAGTAAAACATATACATATATTTTTCATATTTTCCACACACAATTAATAATTGCATAAGTAAATAACACTGGATGCAACTCTCAAGTAAAAGTATATTTATTTTATTTTGAAATAGTTTTTTAAAGTTTTAAAATATAGTTTAAGACAAAATTTTTAGTATTTTTTTGTGAAACATTTAAGGTATTTATTTTGGATCTAAAAATGCTAATAATTTACAAAAAACGTATACATATGTATAATGCATTTGTCTCTTTTAGAAGAATATGATTAATCAAGAAAATTAATGTACTAGTAATAATGGTATTATTATTATACTTTACTAATAATAGTAAAGTATTAAGTATTTTTCATCCACAGTAACTTATTGTATATGAAATTAAATAACATTATCATAATAAATAAACCATCATTTAAAATTATATATTTTTATTTGTTAACTTTTTAAAATTTAAAATATAGTTTTCAAGTTACAAATTATTATTTTCTATGAAACATTTGAGATATTCTTTTTGGATATAAAAATGCAAATTTGTAAAGTGTTCAAATTTGTATAAGTGTTTAATTTGTAAAAATGTAAAATTACCCATTAAACGACTCCAGCTTCTGTAGAGACATCTCCTCAGAAAGGTCCAAGCAGATGATCTGGTAAAAAAAAATTGCAAGACAATTTCACAGACAGAAGTGTTTTCAGATGCAGGTATCCTGAAGTTCTATTTAATGACAGACTCACCACTTTCTCGGGACAGTTGACTCGTGGCGCCCGCAGGTGTAAGTCGGCTGATGGGGGGATCTGGGTGCTGATGGCTGTCTGAGGGGGTTTGGGTCTTTCCTTCATCACAGGCAGGCTGGGCGTGGAGTTACCCGTGGCAATAACAGGTGGAGATGCAGCAGCTGTGAGGGCGGAGGCAGAGGTTGGAGGGCTGTCGGAGCTGGCCGCTTCTCCCTCTCCCTCCACACGGCTGCCCACGGCCGGCTGTGGCGGGGACGGCAGGCTGCTGTTCAGGCTACCAGTGCTGCTGCGCCGATCCTCCGCTCCCTCCGGATTAGACCGGGTCCTGGGTCTCAGCTCTACCATCCGCTCCTCTCCGTCTGCCTGACCGGGCTCAGGGGTCTCCATTACAGCCTGTCAGCTTCAGAATCACACCCATAAAAAGAATAACAATAGAAACCAAACATATACTAAATACAGTACATGCTTTGTACTGGGTCTTTTTAATGGGGACTGAATAAGAGGGAAATAGCGGACATTCAATAAAACACTCACAAGCAGCAGTAAAAAATTAGAATAAAGGACTTACGTGGTATCCTTCACCACAACACCAGTCAGGAATATTCGTCAAAAATCTTTAGGATATTAATGTTTGATGAAGATAATTTAAAAAAATTTCCACGGTGAACATATCCAAACTTAGCTTAATTTGGATAACCTTAAAAGCAATTTTCTTAATTTTTAACATTTATGTGCATCCTCAGATTCCAGATTTTCAAATTGTTCAATGATTTCAGCAAAATAACAAACCAATCTTACGTAAATGGAAGTCTTATTTAATCAGCTTCCAGATGACGCATAAATCTCAATAGAATAATTTCTATTGAGAACTGGTTTTGTGGTCTAGGGTCACAAATTAGCTTTTAAAAACACGTCTTTAAGTATTTGTTTGTATGAAGCAAAGGCGGTACTTTAACAGTCGTGATTTTTCAAGAACGTAATGTTAAGACACTTGTGCAGGTAACGTTAGCTCAGAAAGAATCACCAAATAACGTATATCAATAACTTACCGAACATGCAACAGATTAAAATATCGGTTTAGTGAGGGAAAATGATGTTATTCTCCAGCACTTCCTCGTTCTCTTCTCTGTTGCTGTCTTTCAGAGTCGAATACTGAGGACTCTTTCTGATCAAGACCGCTTCTAGCGGACTGGAGAGTTACTGCGCCGCTACGACATTTTGCTCCAGTAATTTGTATATTATATATAATTAGCCTATAATAATGTTATTAATCATTTACAGGAAAAAATACAACTGCATTAAATAATATTATGAGAGATTATTTCATATGTATATATATATAGAAACGAAGAAACGATGGTGGAAATCATACTTTTTCAACGAAATAATACGCCAGCAGGTGCCAGTAATGCGCTTTTAATTAGCGAGTCATTGAGTCGTTCATTCGTTCGAACAGCAGATTCATCAGCTAATGCAACTTTGATTCGTTCTGGTTTCTATGAGATGCGCTGCGGTTCGCCTAAAATGTAAGTGATTAATATTACTGTACTTGCTTAATGAACTGTTTATTGAACTATTAAAAAGTTAAAAGACTTTCCATTTTTATTTTTTACCTCAGCGTGCTGACTTTCCTTGTGTTGAAATAAAACCAGAATAATTCTTGCGTTTTAGCTAATAGCTAATAGCCTAGCTATTTTTGGTTATTGATGTTTAAATAAAGGTCAATTTATAAATTGCAGTTTGAAATGTAAAATTAACAGGGTGTTTTGCAAATGCTATTTATTTTTGTAACATGTTATTTAATTTAACATATATGTGTGTGTGTGTGTTTGTGTGTGTGTATAGACACAATAATAATCTCTTAACTCTGTAGGTTGTATCCAGAACAACCTACTGAATCCATATACACACACAGCCTCTCCAAAGCAGACTTAATCAATTTAATACAGCATAATTTAGTCTTTTTAAATAATATTTTTTAAATAAGCACTGCAGTAATTATCATTAGAATTAGAGGATTTATAAATAATTGATTTATCAAGCAATCTCTTACAAAGATAGAGAGTCAAAAGTAATCCAAACAGGAAAAGATCTGTAAGACAGTGGGTGGAGACGACAATCAAGAGATGGGTTTAGCAGAGAGCAGGTTTAGCAGTGAAGTGGAGAAGAGCGGTGTTTGATCTGGATGAGCTGGAGCTCCCAGCGCTGCCCTTACATGCCCAGTCAACAGAGGAGGAGACACCAACTCTCTGACAGCACATTGCAACGCACTTTCATTCATCTGCTGAGGAGGACAGACCCTGAACCGAGGTTAGGCGGAGGATGGAGGTGAGTCTCAGGAATGGTCATGGGACTTGTGCTGAATCCAAAACAGAAAGATAGCATTAAGTGTTATTTTAAACACAAACTTTGTTGTGCAAACCAGTTTAATTAATTGCTTTTTAAGTAACGCAAAAACCTTCAGCAGAAATCATTGGGCGTTTTAGTAACATGCTTGTCATTTGTAACTTTGCTGAGAATTTATAATAGTTCACTATTTTCTAGCCAACCTCCATTCTTGGCAGATAAGCGAGGTCCTTAAAACCATATTGTTAAATTATATTTCTAGTACTGAGAGCCACATTGAGAGTTGCTTTTCTTACATTGAGCGACATCATGCAGCAACAGGAAGTGCTGTTACAGGATGTGCCTGTTTCCTTCTGTTCCTCCCCTCAGAACAAAAGGGTGATGTAGAAAACAACAACACCCATATGGCTGTGTGAGGCACCTTCATGAGTTAAAGGAATAGTTCACCCAAAAATTATAATCCTGTTATCATTTTCTCACCCTGGAGTAGTTTCAAACCTGTGTAATTATAATAGTCATTGAGCACATACTTTACACACTACATTTTTCATTTTTTTGTAAAATTCTGTAAATAAAATGCTCTCTAGCTCTTCAGGACTCTCCAGCTGTGGGTTGTGCATTTGAGAGGAAAGTGATATAAATCAGTGTTGCCAAATAATTTTAAGGGAAAGTTGCTAAAGGTTGCTGAATTTCAATAATTTTCAATATGTGATGACATCATTATGTAACTTAATAATAACCGACAATCAAAATACATAATCACATCATGCATATGTCAGCAAAAAGTATGATTATGAATTTGATTCGAAATGTTAGCTTAGATTTGTGACCTGGAGCACAAAATCAGTCACAATGTACTGTATATTGTGTGACAATGTAACAAGAACCAACATAAATTGTATGGGTCAAAATTATAAATTTTTCTTTAATGCATGTAAGATATTTAGTAAATTACCTACTACAAATATGTAAAAACGTAATTTCTGACTATTCTGACTAATTTAAAGGGGAAATGTGTGCCTTTTTGATCATTTGAGTCACAGTTGCTAAATATTAACTTAAAAAATCCCAAGATTCCCAAAGGTTTAGAATGACCTGGGGTTAACTTCTTGAAGCATGAAAAGCCGTTTGGATGGCCATTTTGTATCTAATGGAAGGAAGTGTTTCTCTTTTGGGGAACCTAACCTAACTCAAGTCTCATGTAAGGTAAAGGCTGGTTCACATTTTCTTGTAATATTTAACATAAGTGATATGTTCCGGCAGAGATCGGACAGTCTGGTGTCGGCGGACTCTGAGCTGGCGCAGTGTGAGACAGAGGTCAACACTTTACTGAAGATCATTTCTGACCTCAACAGGAAGATGGACTCCCTACAAATACCACGGTAATCTCTGCTTCAAACAATTGCATATATATATATGTGTGTGTGTGTGTGTGTTTATGTATGTATGTTTATAATTACTACCGCCCAAAAGTTGGAGATCAGTTAGATTTTGAATGTTTTTTTAAGACCTTTCTCATGCACATAAAGCACTCTGCATTTACTTGATCAAAAATACAGTTTTTCTCTGTATTTTTGATCAAGTAAATGCAGAGTGCTGAATGTAATTTATTCCTGTAATACAAAGCAAAATTTTCAGCATCATTATCAGTGTCGCATGCCCCTTTAGAAATTAATTAATATTCTGATTCTGACAGCATTAATTAAAAACTTAAATCTTTTTTAACAATATACACTGCTGTCCAAACGTTTGGGGTCATGTTCTTTTTTTTTGTGGAAAGAAATTAGTGTTGTCAAATGATTAATAATGATGATTTGCATTCAAAATAAAAAGGTTTTCTTCAAATAATATATATTTATATATATATAATGTTTATACTGGGTTGATTTATTATGTATATATTAAAACATGTAAATGCATTTCTTTTAATATTTGATATTATATATAAATATATTTAACATAATAAATATATGCATGCATGTGTTTGTATTTATACAGAATAAATACAGTATACACAGTAAAGATACTTTTATTCAAGGATTTATTCAATTAAAAAGTGATAGCATATATTTACATTGTTAGAAACGTTTTAGATTTTGAATACGTGCTGTTTTTACCTTTTTATAATTGTCAAAGAATCCTGAAAAAAAGCATAAAAAAAATAAAATAAATGAAAATTGGCAGCACAACTTCTTAAAATTTTTTTAGTAGTGTAGTGAGTTTTTTAGTAGTGTAGTGTGTGTATATATACAGTATATATATATTTTGCTGCACACTAAGAGAAAGGTCTGTGCTTTCCCAGAGAATGTCCAGTCGGGGTCAGTGGGTGCGTCCCTCATCAGAGCTCGATGGTGGACACTGGCACAGCATCAGTGGAGTCCAAGACCAAGAACGTCTGCAGAGACTCAGAAGGCATGTTGTGTTTGTACAGTGTCTCATCGTCAATCACAGTAAATGCTGTGTCAGAACAGACAGCCTGCCATTTACTGTGCTATTGGTTTTGCCAGACTTTTGTTTCCAAACGCAAAGCTACTTATTAAACTTTAAAATTATTTTCCTCTGGGCACATTATAACTTTCCTACACATGCTAGTAATTTATTTCAAAATTTAGACTCCTGAGAAAAACTTCCATGAGTAATCCATGAGTTTTCATAATGGTGTTCATATTTGCTCTTATTAGTGTGCAAACATATAAAATAAGTTATTTTTTATGATGGTGATGGTAATGATAAAATATTGCCTTTTTTTAACATAAAAATGTATATTTATTTGGTGGTGTTTCCCACATATTCTTTTGGTGTTCATTTATTTATTTATTTTTTGAGTATGACAAACAAAATTATTATTAGTGAATAATTTGTTGTTTTCATGATGGAGTGCAAACAATTAAAAAAATATAATATCATTTAAATCACTAAATTATTATTAATAGTAGTAGTATTCATCTTCCTTATCATTATCATTTTTAGTTTATTATTAATAAAATAGTACTCATAATTGATGGGAATCTGGATCTTAAAAATAAAATATTATCAACAATAATAGCATTCATCGTCATTAGTTGTGCTTTGCTACATATTCTGTTGATGAGTTTATTGTAATTTTGTAGTAAATTTGGGCATCGGAGGAAAAATATAACTTACTATTAAACTTACTATTTAATAATATTTAGTATTTAGTAACTTACACTTACTATTACTATTGTTTTTCTTCATAAAAGAGTGCAGACAAACATCTAAAAAGTTATTTAGGAATAACATTTATTATACACAATTAACAATTATTTTTTATCAAATAACTTTAAATAAAAGAAAATTGATAATAATATTCATTTTTAAAAAACATTCTAGAGAACAAACTAAAGAATGAGAATAATCAAAAACCAGGAATTCGAAACATAATTAAAAATAATACTATAAAAATATACTTAAAATGACGTATAAAATTAAGTATTTTGGCACATTTTCCCTTAATAATTTAGTATTATGTGTAAAATAGTATGTGATTTTTATGTCTAAATAATAAATCAGAATAGTTTGTATATTTTAATAACAATTTGGAGATCTTCATATAGTACATGTATATACTGTAAGTATCTCACTGTATTTGTTCAGGAGGCAGCAGTGAGCTGTGGGACGAGCTGCAGAAGGTTCTCTCTGCTCTTGAGATGTCTAGTGGTCAGGGGAGGAAGATGCTCAAGCTACAGACTCAGAACGCTGAGACAATACAGGCAGGGCATCTCTCTGCAGCCCGGGAGAGCTGGGTTCAGGCCACACAGGTGCTCAGTTGTAGTGTCCTGCATGTGCTGTACTCAATATGAACTTCCTCCAGCTCTGATCTCTGTGATCTGACCCAGGTTCTAGAGGAGATGGAGAGGGATTTGGGGATCTCCTACCCCTCTGCTCTGCCCTCTGATGAGAGACGTCAGTATCAGCGGGATGTTCTCTCACTATACAAATACAACCAAGACCTCAACGCCTCCTTGAAGAGCCGCCAGGAAGAGCTTATAGGTGCTGAAAGAAATGTGATGGATCTTGAGGACGAGAAAAAGTGGCTGCATGAAAAGGTGGATGGGGTCATTCTTAAATCATTAATACAGAAAAGTTTTCCTTTATAAAACCCACTTACCACTACAGATATACTGCTGTCTGATATAAGACATAAATTAATGGTGCCAGAAATATAAAATATATGGAAATATGTTATAATAAAATTAAAATGATTTAATTATTATTATTATTATTATTATTATTATTATTAACAATAATACTTTTACCAATAAAATTGTGATTGTGAGTTTTAGCAATGTGAATATTAATTACAATTAATGTTGTTTTTAATAAAAAAAGTAAAAATCAAACATTTACTGGTGGTGTTTTGCCACATTATTAATGATTTTCTTTGTAAGAATGGATGTGAATGTTAAGAGAAATAACACACAAAAATAATTCATAAAACGTTTTGTTCATAAAAAATTATAAACATCTTATTGTAATAAATTATGTTATTATTTCCTAAATTATAATATAATAACATAAACACACGATAATATAACTAAAATTATTATTATTGTTGTTATGTATTAAAATAATAACAACAGTTTAATTAAAACAGCTACAGAATAAACTAAAGAATAATAATGATAATTGTATTATTGTATTATTATACCATCTGGTATAGGATTTAAATAAAATATTACAAATAAATTAAAATATAATTTCATATTTATAGTCCAAACTGCAACATTTATTGATAATTAAAATGCATCTCAGTGGAACACATTAATCAATAACTTGTGCTTCTGAACTTCTTTTGGCAGGTGGTGGACCTGAAGAGGAAATGGCTATATGGAGTGAGTCGTTCTCCCTCTGTTAGTGTGTCATTGTCCTCCAGTCGAACTTCAAGCCCTTGCTTTTCCTCTCCTCCATATCCTGGATCCCCGTCACTCTCCCTCAAACTCCCCAGCTCCAGGCCGGACTCCCCTTCGTCTCCCAGCACCATTGATTCAGTGCTGCAGACTGAGATGGAAAAGCTGCAGAGGTGAGGGATTATTTGTTTTATTCCTCTATACTGACCTACATCCAAAGACAACAATACCAAACTCCCACTAAAATATTAAGCTGTGGTTCTCAGGCAGGGGACACAGATTTGACTCCATCTAGGGAAGGTCTTGCTAGGGTTGCTAGGGCGTTCTGGAAAGCTGTTACCTGGTTGAACCCTAATCCAAATATCCAAATATCCCTGAAACTGATTCCAATATTGAATCTTATGCATAGACAACTAGGGATGGGTACCGAAACTCTGTACTTAATGGGTACCGGTGCTAAATTAAGAAAGACCGAAGTATCGATAAGCTCTGACGTTAACGGTTCTGCTATCGGTACTGCAGAAAAAAATATGTATATTGAAAATAACGATAGAATAATGTAACTCACAATAAAACCTCTCAACATCTCATCTGACCGCAGACACTGAATCGGGACTGTTCGTCTTTACACATTAAACTGCATTTGACAGAAGAACGGGCTTTCATGCACGTCTTTTAAAATAAAAAAATCTCTTATGTTAGCAGTCTTCCACAATATTGACATGAACATCACATAAGGTCTCTCTTAATTAGTATGTTGTAATAATGTTAATAATTTAATAAACACACATTTTGGTTACATTAAAAAGTCATATAAATATTTAGAGTATTTTTTTCCTAAAAAACACTAAAAATGCCTTTACAGTCCTACATTTACAAATAGATGGATTATAAGAAACTATGCTTATTAAGAAATAAAGCAGAGAAAGTAAACAGGGAAAATTAAGAAATAAAGCAGAGCTTACCTTTTAAAAAATAATTTGTAGTGATGAAATACATTCACTTTATTTAGTGTACATTGCAAGAGGTTCCAGTTAACTAATTTATGTGAATGTGTTTTAATAAAAACAAACATTAGCCACAGCTGATTGTTTAGCTTCATTTTGCAACTTTTTTGGTTAAAGCTGCAGTTAAATGGTTAAAAACTGTTAGTCCTCTTGTAGCCTACCTGCATGCCCCGACTGTAACCACTGTCCATTCTTTTACAGGAAAATTGCTGTGTTTATTTACTTGTTTTACAATCATTTGTTTTGTTTGTGTAATATTTGCTAAAATTATTGTAATTTTTTTTTATATTAAAAATACAACAAAAAGTACCGATAAGAGTACCGTTAAAGTTCAGGATGGTTTCGATGAAAGTAGTAATACCATTAAAACCTAAATGATACCCACCCCTATAAACAACTGAGAGCAAGTTAATGTGCCTCATCTTCACCATTTCAGGGCATTTTTATCAACCAGGCGAGTATGTTCTATGCAGTTGCTTTGATTAAGGTAAACAAGCTAGATTTCTAATATTTTATATTATTAGTTCTTACAGTAAGTATGGGAAGTGACCCACACTTGGTTAAAATTCAACTGTTTGGTCACACTGGTATTCCTGTATCTCTGGGATCTAACCATTTAAGGCCCTAAAATGAAATTTTTTAAAGAAAAAAAGCAGAACCTAAAATCATTCTTTAAACTGTCTTTAAACTTTGCAAAAAGAATATTTATAGCACTCAAACGCGTTTGTTCAATGCAGTTTTTTGGTAGAGTGGAAATAAGATGCATTTCTTAGTAAAGCATTATTAGTTTTTCAGACTTTATATTACAGTACAATATAACAGTTTAGCCAGAATAAAATCCTTATATCTCTAAAAAAAAATTCTGAAATTAAGGTATTAGAAGAAAAATCAGCAAGAACTGAAATCTAAAAAGTTATTAAGATACCTTAAATACTTGAGTTACAGGTAAAGACCATATGTGCGTGGTCATTATTATCATATAATGCAACAAAGATTGCCAAGTCTTGCTGTAATATATATATATATATATGTGTGTGTATATATAGCCTATATTTATATAACAATGTTTCTATCTTTCTAAATATGTACCCCTGTTGCCTTTAAATCTCAAGTTAAAATCATTTTGACCCTCTTTACAAAATAGTGTGGGTAAATAAATCAAAATTTAAAGCCAGGGAATTTTGTAAAATTTGCTTGTTATTTCACCGACCGCTTAACTCTAATTATTGAAAAACGTTTGAATGCTGGATCTCCTCTGACAGGTGTGTTTTCTCTGAGCAGATGTCTGGAGCGTCTGAAAGCCAGGAACGAGCGTCTAAATGCCGCTCTGGTCAGAAGGAAAGGAGAATCGGAGCAGCTGAGCATGAGTCTTAGCCGACAGGAGGCGGACAGCTCGGCTTTACACATGGCTCTGACATACTGGTGTGTGCTACTGTCTTCACCTCTGTTGAGCGTAAAACACCTCTGAGTTATGTGTATATATCACAGTTGGTTCAAAAACTGATCCTGAATTGTAAACCTTGACCTTTGGCCTGGAGGAGCGTGCGTGTATGAGTGGTATGCTGATAATGGCTCTTTGATTGACAGTGAGGAGTGTGAGGAGGCCTACGGTGATCTGCTGTCTCTGTGCGAAGCCAGAAAACAACAGAACGCAGGTGCTGCACACTCTAAATGACAGTGGAGCATAAACGTGCATATAGTGCATCCATGCACAAAGTAATGCAGCGTTTTTATCTTACAGAATCAATTAGCACACCCCAGCCTCTCTCAAAGTCAACTGAGGAGAACGTAAACAAAGAGGAGTCATCCTCCAGTCCACCAGAGAGCACTGCTGATACCAAACCGAACAGGTTGTTGTTTTATCTCTTTAGGTGTGGTAACATCATTTTAGTGGAGTATTCCTGTGTTCTTTCTTCATTTGAATGATAACACCGTTAAATGCACCTACAGAGAACCCAGATTATTACTTTGCTTTAGGACTGATTAAAACATTTGCATTTATATTTAAGACATTTAGCTGACGATTTTATCCAAAGCGTCTAACAAATAAGGACAACGGAAGCAATCCCAATCAACAGAAGAGCAATGATAAGCAAGTGTTATAGGAGCAGCACATGACCAGTCTAGGACCATAAATACGTGTTTCTATAAATATGCTTTCTTTTCCAAACGTGTGTTCTGAATAATAATGAAATGGATGTCCTTGCCGACCTGCAGCAGCCTAGTTTTCTACTCATTAACACAGTTCTTCACATGAATGATTCAAATACAATGATGTTAAACATATTTAACTGTAAGCAGTAATGCATTAACAGGGGTACTACTATGCATATTAAATGATTCGAAAATGGAAGGGTTTTGCGAAACTGTGCTAGTAGTTTATTGGAATCAGTGCATTGAAGAATTTGACCTGAAGGAATAGAGAACAAGTTTATTTATGCAAAATCGGTCAGGTTAAATTTTGGTGAACAATGACATTGTCTGACCAATATACGTATAGCAAGCCTATTGGTTCATCAGTGACTTTTACATACATTTTTAATTTAGCAACAAAAAAATCACTGTCTGACTTGTTAATAGTATGAAATGATCCATAAAAAGAAGGCAGTTATTTATGATATTTGTACAGCAGATATTTAGGGTTTGCTTCTTTGCTAGCTGACAGAATATTTTTGGGTGCTTATTTTGTGCTTTTCGCATTCTTTGGTCTGTGAAATTGCAAAAATGGGGCACAATTTTAGGTTCAAGTAGCGCACTTAAAGTTTATTTAAGATTTAACTTGTTTCTCATTTGACATTTTAGGTTACAGAAAGGTGCTGTATTATGTCAAGGATCTCATGAGCTTAGGGTGACATTTGGGACAGGGCCTTAGTCAGAGATATCTGTCCCAAGTAGCAAGCGATAGTAAGGTTAGAGCACTGAAAATGATGTTGTGTGCTGATTCCATAATTAGTAAAATTATCATATTATTAATATTTATATAATTTATTATTATAATACTATATAATATAATTATAATAATTATTATTAGTAGTATTAAACGTACATCGAGAATATGCGCAATGAAAACAAGCTTGAGAGTTGGAATAGTACTGTTGTCACGGTCTGCTCGTAGTGACTGAAGAAGACAGGTACGAGAGTTCCAATATATTCGATTTCTTTAATTCCAACAGGCAGAGATTCAAACAGGTGGATACAAATCAACTAATAAGGACATAATGACAGGAACTCCAAATAAGGGCAAACAGGAACTAAATACAAA
>JAUCNO010000044.1:1149288-1160684 GCA_032353835.1 Enteromius viviparus
ATAAAGTTTAATTCTCGTCATTATACATTACCATTACTCTGTTGTTCTATTTGATAATGTTCAGTGCTTTGCTACAAACTGTATTGTTAAAAGCGCTATATAAATAAAAGTGACTTGACTTGACATAGCTTGCATATCTCTGGCTGTGTTTGTTTGTGTGCACCCCGCCTCCTAAAACCCTACTAGAAGCACAGATTTCAACAATTAAAATTGAATCAAATAACATTTAATTCATTCGTCAGGTAAATTTAAGCCAATTGACATAATTAAACAATGTGAAATTCAATTCAGTTCTAATTTAAAAGAATGCATAGCTTTGATACATCAAGACATAATATTAAATCAATTACATAATTTAAAAAAATGAGAATTACATTCAGTTTCAGTTTAAAAGAATGCATAACTTTGATTAATCAAGAAAGAATATTAATCCAATTTACAGAATTAAACAATGTGAAATTCAATTAATTTCCAATTTAAAAGAATGCATAACTGACTAAGACACACGATAGAGTGCAGGAGTCCAGGAGACTCAGCTCCATAAATCCCTGCATCCATGTGGTGTGGAGGTTTCTCTGATTGCAGAAAAAAAGTTTTTTTAATAAAGTTTTAAGGATATAAGTGACTACTGAGAAATTTAGACCATTGTAAAACTCATTTTTAGACCTTTTGAATGACATCAAATACTATAGTAAAAAAGCAATATCTTCATAAAATATGACACAGTATGTGGTTCTCCTCCTTGGAAGACTTTTTAAGAAACAGCTTTGAGTGCAAGAGATGAAGGGGTTCGTAAAAGTGGGTAGGGTGTCAGTGACTGTTGTCTTCGAAGATCCCAAATAACCCTTTATGGTTATATGGCTTGCTCTTGGGCCACGAGAGGTTCTTTTGTATTGCTTTCCCACTCTGGGCAAGGCAAGTCAGAATTTATTGCCTTTGGAGTTCTTAGTGTTTTTTTGCAAACTTTCCTGAAAGGATTAAATTTCTTTAAATCTTACACTTTTCTTGTCCTGTCTTGTCTTTTGTTCCTAGAGTTCCTGTCCTGTTCCCCGCCATTGGTTCTCCTGGCCTGGTGTTGGCGTAGCCATCTTTAAAGGAGCTAGGAATGCCGGTTATCATGATGGAGGAGGCCCAAAAACTAGGTCACAAGGTAAATTAAGAACATATACAAATGACATTACTCAACACCCCCACTTGTTCTTAAATTGACAGAGTACAACACAGTACATCACATACCAAATAAAAAACATACAAATGTATCTGTTTTGATTGTCAATACAGGTTTAGTTAAAATATCTGCCACCATATCAACTGTAGTTCAGCAATGAAGAGTCACTGAGAACAGATCAGACAAAATGATATCTGATATCAATATGCTTAAAACCTTTGGCAGCATACAGGCTTTTTGAAAGAGCAATAGCACCCTGATTATCCTGTCACTGGTGCATATTCGAGTACATTGTCCATTTCATTTACTAAATTGACAAGATACAAGCTTTCCTGTGCAGTAGCTGAGAAAGCCATGTACTCAGCTTCATATGTGGATTAAGCAACATTTGTTGTTTCTTTGACTTCCAGGAAATAATAGGCCCACTCTTAGACAAAGTAAAACAGTAGCCAGTAACACTACGCCTGTCATCTAGGTCTGCTGCCCACATGGTGTTGATATTGGTTTGCAGTGAGTCATGTGAAATCTTTTCAAAATTTTTGTGATGTATCTTTTCTGGGTCACTTGTGTAAAATCAAAACCCAGGAAATGTTTAAGTTTTTCCAAATCTTTAATTTTAAACTTAACTCCCAACATTTCCTTCACATGCTTGAGTATTTGACTGTCACTCGCTGCAATGATACCCAACCCAAATGATCAACATAACTCTTTCTTCACCAGTTTCTTTACTGTAGACACAACAGTCAACATAATTTTGAACAAAACCATTTTCAATCAGAAAATCATGCAGCATCTTATTTTCCAATTTCGTTTTTTGACTGTTTCAGACCATATAGTCACTGATTTAACTTACACACCAAAGTTTCTCCTGTTTTAAATTTAACCTCGAATCCTTCAGGCTGTTCCATATACATTTCACAGTCTATAGGAGCATGCAGATATGCAGTCTTAACATCTATCTGATGTAATTCTAAATCAAATTGAGCTGCAAGCTGCATTAAGACACGTACAGAAGTCAGCAGTAGGTGAAAATGTCTCATTGTAGTCAATACCAGGCACTTGACTATAACCTATTGCTACATCTTATAAATAATTTCATCAGAATTTTCTTTTATGGTGTAAACCCATCTGCCCCCCACTACATTTTTACCTTCAGGCAAAGTTGTCAATGTGAAGGTATGGTTCTCTATAAGAGAATCCATCTCCTCCTTCATTGCTCTGATTTTGAAGAGCTCCACGCTTCTTTCAATGTCTGGGGAATATCATGTGCAACACGAAAGCAATACTCAATATTTGTTAATGCCTGATCCTCAACACCTTTTATCTCATAATCATAGTCTGTATTGTACTGAGGGGGTCTCCTCTCTTTCTTTGGATATCAAGAACTCTGATATCCACTTCTTGTGGGATTACCTTAGTCATGTGGTAACTTCATACATGTCCTCTGTTTGAGTATCACATTCACTAGTACTCTTTGTAACAAATGTTACCAGCCTATTTCTGAGTACTTTCCCTGTGTCTGGATAAAAGACAAGATATGCACTATTTGTATCATAACCAACAAATATTCCATTCTCACAACTTCTTCTTGTCAAATTTGTATGCATAACATTCTAACCCAAACACTCTCATTTTGGAAAGTTCAGATTTTTTTTTCAGTCACCAGGTAATTTGGAGTTTCTCCAAGATGCCTATTATAGCACCTGTTTCTAATAACTGCAGCAGTTTTACCGCATATGTGCACAACTCTTTTGGTAATTTACTCTCAATTAACATACATCTTGCCATTTCAAACAGAGTTCTCCAAGTTCTTTCAGCAGTCCCATTCTGATGGGGTGAATAAGGACCTGAGGTCTCATGTCTAATGACATTTTTACTAAGCAGTGACTGAAACACAGAAGACGTAAACTCTGTTCTATTATCTGATCTTACATTTGATTTTACCATACGGTGCAACATCAGCAATAAACCTCTCTGTGGCTCTAACAGTATCACTCTTAGCTTTCAGAAAATAAGTGAACACAGCTCCTAAATAATCATCTGTAAACGCTAAGGCAAATCTGAAACCATCTTTTCCTGCTGGCTCTATAGGACCGGCTAAGTCAGCATTAACAAGTTCAAATACATCTTTTGCTTTCTCATCTGGATCTGGAATAAATTTATCCTTTACACACACTTCACATTTCAAATTGGACTTGTCAGTTTTACCTTTGATTTTCATCCCATCTGTAACACTCTCCAACTCTAACACATCATCATAGTTACAATGACCTAATATTTCATGCCATGTCTGAAGGTCATAGCACACATTACTCTCATCAATTTCATTTGTAACTGTACTCAAATAAAACAATCTATCATACATATGAATATCAAAAGTTGTACCATTTTTGTGGACAAGCCTATTCTGTCCTTCCTTGAAGATGACTGTCGCTCCGTGCGCAATTGCCGCCTTAACGGTCCTGAGAAAATGATGGCACATAAAGAGCCTCCATCAACATCATGTGCAAAACGCGGCCTACACTGTCTCTTGAATGCATTTTGCGCGCGCCCTTCTTCAACGCTTCAGCCCGCTCTCCATCAGCCAACTCCAAAATATGACTCTGAAACTTAAATCAAACTCCTCAAACATCTCGATATCTGTGACAATGTGTTTAGTGGCTCCTGAGTCTACTATAAGGCCTTTCATCTTTCCAATCAAAGCATTATCCACTTTGAATGCGGATGTATGGTCCTCCTCCTCGTCCACTGCTTGCTTCGCCTAATCTCGCTTTTTCCGCCGGCAGTACAAATTTTTATACGTGGAGCTTTTACAGAAACTGCACCACTGTCTCAGTCCTCCATGCTCCCCAGCAACTGACGTGCACTCCACGGCTTTGTGGCCTTTCCGGCCGCAGTTGTAGCAGGTGAGTTTCACACTCCAGTTGTCTCTTCCTTTGACTTTCATCACACTATCACTGTCCTCACCCAAGCCAGCTGAGCCAAACTTCTCTGTGCTCTCATAACTCCTCAGTTTTGTTTTAAATTCAGTAAAAGTTAACGTTTCATCACTCTGTGTAACGTAAACAGAAAATGGTTTAAATGTGGACCCAGGCAGACCCTTTAAAATTATTGCGGTCAATAAGCTATCACTCAAAGTCTCTCCTGCATTCCGCAGTGCTGTGATGACAGTCTCTGCACAAATAATATAATATGTAACGGTTTCATTCACACCTTTTTGAAGAGCTCACACACACAAACAAACTCCATTTTGCTTGCACACATACACCGAGTATGAGCGGCAGCCATTTATTAATTGCACACCGGTGTATCACCACACCCACTTCCAAAAACTAGGTCACAGGGTCAATTGAGAGCATATACAAATGACATTACTCAACAAGTAAGTGCTGTGGTGTGACTTTCCGCCATTCACTATAGTAATCTTTTTATTTATTTGCTTAAATTGGCATATTTTATTTTGTGTCACCATACCTTCTTGTGTAACTTGTCATGTAACTGTCTATAAAAAGGGAAAACATGGAAGTGTTTGGTGGTTTCTAAATTCATCCCTGTTAGAACGCTAGAGCAATTAAGTACACGCACTGAGACGGTAAAGATATGTATTAAATCGTCTAAGTTACATGTCATTTGGAAATGCCTATTTTGAGTGGAAGCAGAAACACTCTGATTTCTGTGCCTGTTTCTTTAAATGCAAATGAGTGGATATACAGCACACAGACATTTAAAACAAGGCACACACAACACAGGCAAGGATCACATTTTTGAATTGAACTGTATTTTTCTATGTGCATGTTTTGCAAATAAGTTTCGGGAGGAGCGCTGGACAAATTAATCACACCTGGCATTGCATTATCTAATAAATCTCCTCTTTGCAATACCCAATTAAATCCTTACTACCTACTATAACTAATTCCGTTTCCCCTACTTTCGCATCTTGTCTTTTGTGCATCCCTCCCCACCCCTTCTCCACCTCTTTTCCGCGCATGACGGTGATCGAGTCAGACACCGAGCCCTTGCCCTCGCCACGGTGCAAACCACTAGGGTTCGGAGTCAACCTTTCTCCCGGCTCGCTCCCCGGACAGCATGCCAAATTTGGTATTTTATTCCATTGATGAGGAATCCAGAACTCAATGGATAAAAACATTTTATTTATGGACTCCTAAAGCCATAACTGTGTGTGAGAAACAGATTGAAGTACACAACCAGTCTGTGAACACCGTGCAATTAGGCCATCTGAGGCTTATATTTTAAAAATTATAATATTTATAATTTTATCTCAAGGCAAAAAAGCATGACATGCTCAATGATGGCTGATTAATGTCTTTTTTTTATTTGGCATTATGGGGCGTCCAATAAAGAACCAAGAATGACAATTAATTACATATGTGCAAACGAATGAGAGAAGCACAGCTGAGAATGTTTTTGACTAAAGAGGTTGTAAAAAAAAACAATTGTAATTCTGGCATCATTTGTTCACCCGCCTATTGTTCCAAACATGACTTTCTTTGTCCTGCAAAGATGCTGATGAAGAAAATATCTCAGCGTTTATGTTTGTATAATGATAGTGGAGAATCAATGTTATTTGCACCTTAATATTTCTTTCTTTTGTATTCCACAGAAGAAATAAAGTCATCCAAGTTTCAAACAACAACACTATTTATCATTCTCTTTATGTTACAACTGTAGCAAAATTACAGTGCAGGGCCACTTCTGCACCCACGCACTCAAGTCAATACACTTTGACTTTATCTTGTTTCTTTATTCTTTTCATTTCCAGTCAAAATCAACTTTATTGCCAACATTAACACAGAGGGATATGCAAAAATTGTCAAAAA
This sequence comes from Enteromius viviparus, assembly GCA_032353835.1. Taxonomy (NCBI): domain Eukaryota; kingdom Metazoa; phylum Chordata; class Actinopteri; order Cypriniformes; family Cyprinidae; genus Enteromius; species Enteromius viviparus. The sequence continues at coordinate 1,155,295 of JAUCNO010000044.1, forward strand.
ACAGATGTGCATTAGTAACTAAAAACTTAATTTAAAACAGTTTAAATGGGGAAAGAACACTTTTGCTTTTAGAAAAAATAGAAGACTTTTTCTTTTTCTGAAAGCCAGCAAGTCAGTGTGTGTTTTGTAGCATGGAAAAGTGCAGCTTTAAAGGGATAGTTGAAGCAAAAAAAAAAAAAAAGAAAATTCTGTCATTAATTAATCACCCTCATTTCGAACCCGTATGAACGAAGTAATTCAGTTTACATTTTCTGTTTGAGCTAACCCTTACCCTAAAGCTTCTCCATTTCCCACAGAAGAAAGTCACTTTGAAGCGATGAGTAAATACTGACAAAAATGAGCGTGAACTGTATTTTAAGAGACTTGTAGTAATTTAATGTCAAATCCAATTAAATAAAACTGTATTACATTTAAATCCAATGTAATTAGCTGTCCTTTATGTTGTCTTTGAAAAATACCTGAAATGTAATACTGAAAGTTATATGTCATGCATTTTTAACATATTTCCAATTACACAATCATAATGATCAGAAATGATTTTGCAATTTAGTAGTCAGCAAAACAATTGTGCTTCTTTAAAGCATGACAAAACATACTAAAACACCATGATTGAAAATGTAGGCATGCAAAAGTATGACTTTTCATAAACAGTGAAAAGCGAACATATTTCATTAACATTATATGATTTTCAAGAACAGTAAAAAAGCTAAACAAAAAGGTTTGAAGTACGCAAGTACATTATTCACAAGAAAATAATTTTTTAATGATTTCTTTCTGAAAAGACCAAATGATTTTTGGATGACTTGTATTGTCTCCACACGTGTGGAATTGGAATTTAATAACATAGTAATAGAACAAAGGTGAAATTCTTAAGTGACATGCATTATGTTTTTACAAATAAGGTTTTTGCCCGCACAGCAGGATTAAATGGATGCAATGACAGGTTTAAACCTAGGGTGTTTAAATCGCAGCTATTTGGCATGAAATATAGAAACTCGACTCAGTAATTCATCTTACTCCAGCAAGTTTAGGCATCATCTGTCACACCTTGAAGTGATACTTTGGCATTGGAAAGATACATGATAAGAATCCTCTAAATCAAACACAAAGGCCTTAAGCAAGAACTAACACATGCTTTATGCCCCTGAACCAAAAGAGGGAATTTTCATCAGAATGCTACAAGGCATTAAGCAATTAATATCTCATGTATAGGCTCAATTAAGCACTTTTATTGTTCAAAAAAATTATTATTTTGTATTTAATTTTTAGGAATTGATTTATTCATTGATATTACACACTAGAATATTAGTTCAAATGGGTTTAGAACACAAAAGAAAATGACATGACAATTTAAATGCACATCTGCAACACTTTATTATAAAAAAAAATGCATTAAATGTATACATATGTACTGCCCTCTTACCAACTCAGTCACACACACACACACACACTTAGAAGTAGGCTATGGTGCGTTCACAGGTTATATTTGAATAAAACATAAAAATAATATATATATATATATATACATATACATACATAAAGTGTAGAAAGATTCATTACAAAGCAAAGTGAGCAAACATTCACAGTTCGTACATTCATATTGTTCTAATACAATGAACAGAAGCAAACCATACAATACAGTTCATTATGAACCTCTGCATGAAGATAGCAATTCATAGGTGTAGAAAATATGAATCAGCAGGATTGATAGTGGTAAAAACTATATACTGTTACTGTAGTATGTAGGTGACATAAACATATTTTGCATTAACATACAGTTTGGTCTGTGGTGGCATAGTCAAAGCTGTCTCTAAAACCTGTAAACTACACGCTTTTTTCAGCGTTTTTCTCTCTCAGTATCTTCACCAATTGTTGTACCCAAGATTCTTTCGGATCAACACAGATCAGCCTTGGTGTCTTCATCTTCAACTTCAAGCTGTTTGGAAAACAGAGCAAGCAAATGAGAAAAAGACATCCATAAATCTACCACCATGACTGTTTAATTGCTGCATGAGTGTTGCTGGTGCAATGCCTTGCAGCTTTTAAAGTTTTTATGATGATGTGTTTAATGTCGTACTTACACAACAGCAGGAACGTTACATCCTCCATCTATTTGTTGCAGTCTGAAACTGATGACTCTGGAACTCCTGATGGGTCTCTTTGGCTTCGCGTATTTCAAACAGCAGTTTTCATAGGAACCTAGGAATAAATCACAATTATGTTTAGGCATTTGCTCTAAATATCCGAAAAAAGTGAAGCAGAAAACATTAATCAAGGAATTTGTAGTTAAATAGCATTTTCATATAAACTCCAATAATCAAATATTTTTTCTGTTTATCTTTTTACACTATAAAAAGTGGTAACTGCACTTGTAACGTATCGTCATCTGATGTAACCCGTACAAATTATTTAAGGTGACTTTAAAAACCAGTGTATATATCTATGCATACTTCATGCTTCTTCATATATAATTTAAATATCATTTTGACTTAAATCCTGTTCAACACTTGCATTTAGTAAGAAAAAGATAAGCTGAAATGTTGCCAAAATATACATTTTTAGAAATCTGCCAAATTAAACATGTTATATTTCAATAAACTGTGTGTTTCACCATTAATATCACATTATTACATTAAGTCAACTCAATTAAATCAAGTTCTTACCTTGTGCCACACTGGGATACATGCAAGCCAGCAGCAGGAGAAAAAACAGGACTTGAAACTTCATGGTTGAAGGCTGTGTTTCCATGTAAGCTGCAAGAAAAGCCATGGAAAGTTTAGTGCAATTTCTTTTATTATGTGCATCCACTAACCAAAACTCTGTGGCTGTTAAGTGCTGAATAGTGGCTGTAGAGTGCACTACCTCAGAGATTCTGAGAAGAATGAGGTTTTTCTTCACGGCTGGAGCTGCTCTTATCTCCTCCTCTGTTTCGCTTGTTTCAATTTTTATAGCAAAAAAACCTGAGACTCGCCACGCCCCCATTACATTTAGCCTAGATTTTACTTTCTGTTGCTTTAGAAGATGATTATATAAAAGTGGATTCCGTCAATTGACTTTATTGATTTGACAAATCACAGTTGACTTAAGAGTTCCCGCACAACAAACTTAAACTGAATTTCTGACGGTATATCTCTAAATATCTCAAATGACAGACCTCTATATTTGGTCAGCTTTGAGATGTTTCAGGAACAGCTTAGAGGTTTTTTTTTGCAGCCCCCATTTCTCACCCCTGCTTGGTATTGCACAATACAACATCTTTGCCAAAACTCCCCCCCTAAAACATCTGTTTTAAGTCTTTTTCATTGCTTGTTGGCCAATACAAACATGATAAAAGCAATATTGTGCAACGAGATTCCCCTAAATTGATCACACTTTTAATAATGACCAGCGCTACATGTGCGTTTAAGTCTTTTTTCTCTCCCATGGATGTTACCCCCTTATTGTCTTGGCCTTGACCTGAACTTAACCTGACCTAAACTGCAGCATTTTGGCTGTCTTTTAAAAGACATATGAATGCCTTTGGTTTTGTGACAGCTAGTGATCTTCTGCAGGTCTTTGCCAGTAAGACTGACAACAATTAATGGTGTGCCAAAAGTTCTGCTGCATATAGGGGAAATACAATTAAAAAAAAAAAAAAACAACAAGAATCTTATCTTTCTGTGAAGTTTACGTCAATATTTCCAAGCTGTCACGTGACCTTTAGACCTGGAATTCTGCAGAAAGTGCAGTGCTTCATTTAAAGTTTCACTCCTTGACACTTGAGGGCATTAAAGAAGGGTCAGATTTTGCTACTAGCAAAGACAACATCACATTTGCTTTCAAAGAACACTAGAAGACACTTCACTTCTCTTTGGGGACCGATATTTTGTTGCAGCAAAACCAATGGCTAGAATGTTAAATGGTTCCATATGGAGATCTGTTGTCCTAATTCATTCAGTTCATCTTTTTGTAAACGTTCCTTTTTGGTTTTGTCATATGAACATTATCCTGATGTTTTCTTGAATTGAACAGCTTTGAACAAACTATACTGTAAACCAAAAAAAGCGTATTTTATTTCTTTGTGACATGCCATAAGTCAATTTATAATAAAGTCATATTTCTCAATTGTGAGGTTGCAGATGGTCTTGATTTCATCTGTCTCTGATTTCTGAGGCCTATAGAGTATATAATTTACATGATAGCTTTTAACATCTTACTCCTCTTTCATAACTGTGAACATCCCCTTTTAAAATTGCTTCGAGCTTAGTAATGCAGACTCTTTATAGCCTACTCAAAAAATTAATGCATTTAGACACAGTCATTTAAATTTTTTTTTGGTAAACTCTTCAAAAATACTCTTCTTAGAAAAATAATTTTCTAAGTTACATGTAGAAATAAACTGCACATAAACTTTTAGTGTCACTTCGGGTAATGTCAACAGTCCCCAGACAGACACTAAATTCCCCACAAAACCTTATGTAAGTTGTTTCTGGCTCATAACATACAAATGGGTTTTCATAAACCTTAACCTCAAGAACTTAACATGAAGAGATCCTATTTTTATCGAAGTAGTCTGTGGGAATGTAGACACACACAAGCAGAGGCGTTATCTAGTGGCTGGGACATGCTGGGGCACCAGAGACAAAAATAATAACCATGAAAATCTATGGTACACTATTGAACATGGTTGTGCAAATTTAAGCTTAAAAACCAATTATTGCTTGATCTAATGTTCACAAGTTGGTCTGACCTGCATTATATTATATTTTATTATATTTAGGAAGGGCAATGATTAATCTCATCAGGTCTTCTGTCGCAAGACAGGTCTTGACCGCGTTACATGTCCATATCATTTCCCCAAATTATTTAAGTTATTTCAAAGAAGATCCTTACAGCCTAAAACAGCAAAAGAAACAAAACCCACAACAGACAAATACATATAGGCTAGTAAACAATATGATAAAAATCTCCATGTTCAAAGTTATTTTTTAATTGTGTAGGGAAGGAAAGCACATAAATATATCCCCCGTTCTCTCTCCCTCACAGACGCACATAGTTTGTTGGCTCACATTCCTAAAGTCATCAGCAATTCAAATCTTTTTCTGTTACAGCCACACGTCACGAAGTAACATATTTGCATTAATGTAAGCCCACGTTCATTGTCTCGAACAACTTGTAATTGCAATGGCCGTTTCACTTTAAAACACATGCTGTAACGGTAGACCAATCATAAAAGCAGTGAGGGCTCACGGAAAGGAGGGGTGTAGACAGATGCTGCGTCCGAAATCGCATACTCCTTAAATAGGTACTACATTTAAAACCGAACGTACTACCCGACCGTTAAAACAGTAGATACTATATAGTATGAATGTGAGTAGTATGAATGGAATTCGGACGTACTACATCCGCCA
>JAUCNO010000044.1:1162694-1173661 GCA_032353835.1 Enteromius viviparus
CGTTGTCCCTTGAAAAGATATAATAAAATATTTACAAAAATGTGAGGGGTGTACTCACTTTTGTGAGATACTGTATACATACATATATATATATATGTATATACACATATATATATATATATAAAGCATATATTGTATATATAAAAATACATTGTATATATAAAAATACAATGTTAAGTCACATATTAAATCAATACGGGTCAAGGAGTTTTGTTGTATGTTTGCTCTCTTACTTTAGCCGCATTAATTGTGCACATTATTATGAAAGGCAGTTTGCAAAGATTCATTATAAAACCTTATAAAGTGTGTACTTCTACTTGAGCTGAAGCTTGATCACAAATGATTTGTGCAAACATACTTCAGATGCGTTTAGGTAGAGTAGAGTGCAAAAAATGAATGTGATCTTTTGCATCTTCAGCCTCTCAGATGTCAAGTGTAAATGACTACTGCTATGTTCATTATTACAACAGAACACCTCAATTGCTTAGGAGCTGTTCTTGTCTAGATCCCCTCTAGCAGTGAAACAATGACGGTCTGATGATAGTTTTAATTTGAGAAAGGGGTAAAGATTTTAAGTGATTAAATAAAAACTGGGTGGTTGTGTACAGATGCTGCTGACACACATTTCAGTTCAAACTACTTTTAAAATCGCATTTAGCATTCAAAGACCTACTGTAAGGTTTTTTTCCCAACAAAAACGAAAATGATACTGATGTGGGTTAGGCATTTGTGGAATATGAAAACATTACATCTCTTACTGATAAAATGTGTTACTTCTCACAATCTCAGACTTTCAGAAGGATTGAAACTGAATTAAAAGTTAAAGGTGAGACAGTGACCTGCTTTGAAATGGTCAAATATTTGTCTAGCACAAAGACATCTTGATAATGTGCATACCATCCTATACATAAAACGCTCTTTAAATGAAAATAGCAGAATATAAAGCTGGGAAAAAAGCATGTCGTGACTGCAGAGACACTGAGATCAGATCAATATTATGGTTTTAGTCCTACAATATAACATCCTAGATATTTACATCAAAAAGATGGTCATGCATTGCATTGTTTTTGCTTTGTTAATATTCCCACAGGTAGCTATCCACATATTTCAATCTTTTTTAGCTGCTAATTGACTCCCACTCTAATCAGAGCCAGAATGATGATGATGCACGGCTGACTGCCCCAAACACATTACTGAGGTCACAACAACAGCACTGAGGTGGAAGGCTACAGGGACAGATTGGTTGCTGTTGTGTTTTCGGCTGTTATCGACTGCTTCGATGGTGATCCTCTTTCTTTCTCACTCTAACCCAGGCATTGATTCCCTTTGTCTGTCCCACCATTGCTGGTGTAGGATGTGGTTCATGCCCTTTAGGGTAGAGCCTTATAATTCAGAAGAATCATACAGAATTCAACGGAATTCAATGGATTGTTGTATACTTTGGATTTTTGGATCAAATGTAGGGCTGTAATCTACTTTTCAGATCTCACTATGGACTAGCGAATATTCAACGGCAAAAAGAATATGAAATCTGCATGTTATGTGTGTCTCTGAGTTAATGAATAGCACAGTTTCACCTACTAAACATACCAAAGGGTGGTGCCTTTAGCATCTGCTGTGAGGACAAGAACTTCACTTCCATTTCACCATTTTATCAGATCATTGCATCAACTGCACAGAAACTCAAAAGATCTTCACAGCAACACAAAAAGACATTTTGGTTTAACTTAAAGAAACTGTGACATAAATATATTTTTACTTTTAATAATAAAAATAATAATAACAACACAATCTTACTTAAATTATTTAGTAAACTTTAAGTAAGGTTTCACAAATTCTTCTAACTGTAGCTACTTGTACATAATCATTAGAAAAAAAGCACAGAGTCACTTGAGACATGTACTAAAGCATTTGCAATTTGATAAAACCAATGAGGAATTACATTCTGTTGTGAACAATTGCAAGGTGGTTTGGAGATTTGTCCATGTTATTTTGAGAATGTCATCTCGGTTTCAAGAAATGAGCCAAACCAATCGAGAAAAACTGTAATGCAAATGTATTTTATCTGACGAGCAGACATAACCTGCTGCAATAAATAATCGTAATAATTTTGCCAAAAAACAAAACAAGGTAACACGAATCACCCTGTCGTGCATCATTTTTGCATAGGCTACTGAACCACATACAGAGGTTGCATCATTTTTGCATAGGCTACTAAACCACACACAGAGGTTGCATTTTTGTTGCGTTTCTTCAAGCTTGATAATATTTTAATGTGATACGTTTTTATCCTATGTCTAACCATCACAAACTGACTAGTAGACCGCAAAACATCCTGCAAAATCGTATTTCAGTGGAGGCAGCAGCTATATGGTATAGTTATCCAATACATATCTGAGATTGTCAGCGTCGCGCGAAGTCAGCTGACACGTGTCATGTGATCCAAAATGTCTAATGCGGAACAACGGACTGATATCATCAGTTTCCTAGATTTGTTGCTTTTTTACTTTACGTGTGCTGAGTGACTCACTCATCGACTGACAGTTGATTTGTAGTTTTGTCTTTAAAACCCGTGTTAGGACGTATTTCCGGTTTGCTTTTAATGAGAGCTCTCGAGTGAACGGTACTCACACTCGTGTAGGATTATAAATATAATGCCAAGATGAAACAGGCTGTCTTACTGTTTCTCATAACGCTGTCTGCCTGTGCGCACACGGTGTGTGCGGGTATGTATGATGTCTTAAAGATGCAAAAAGAAGAGATTGCAAACAACAGAATAAGGGAAAGTTAATATCATTATATTTACAGATGCAAAAGTGACTATCAAAGCTCCAGCAACAGTAAATCTACAGGAACAATCTACAGAAAACATTACCATTACAATGAGGTACGATTGTATGCTACGATTTGACTATTCACATATTAAATGTATGTTTGGGCATGTGACTGTTTGTGTTTACATTCACAGTTCACCATTGAACACATCTGTAACTGTTTATTTCAATATCACGTATGAATCAACAAACGTCTCCTCAATAATTTTACTGCCTAATGAGGTATGTGGACTTATTTCAACCATCGGACTTAATTGTATTTGATGTTGGATAGATACAGATTTTGTTGTTATTACAGTTTAGTTTAATAGGAATTAGCATGTTTCGATACTTTTGATACTTTCACACAGATTGGAGTTTATAATCTTATTTACACATGAGCCCTATAAAAGGCTGTCAAATTAAGCATATTTGTCCTCTCTTCTCTTGCACAGGTTGTCGTTCCAGCTGGAAAATCATCCGTGTCTTTGGAAGTGCAGGCAAAAGGAGTTGGTCAGGTGACCGCTTACCTTTCCAGCAATGACACTCAGATAAAAAAGTGTGTTGTAAGCTATATTTTCTTAATCTGTCACCAAGTAAATAGTATTGGGGGAAAAACGGCATGCAACATTCTCTTACAGGTTCTTGCAGGTTCTTTGGTTTCTCAAAAACTCTTCAGTTTAGTCTTAGACTCAGTTAAGTTCATCACATCATTTATAAAGTAAAATTGTTTCCATGCAGTTATTTTTTGTGGTCAGTTGCAGCGTGAAGCAATACGTATGCATGCATTATAACCTGACCTGAACCTTGCAGAACCAGTTCTATTTATTTAGTTATTTAATTTTAAACTGGTGCTGAGTAATAGGTGAACCAGTTATTGTTATTACATTTAAAGGGCGATAGGTCTAGTTTTCCAATGTGTTTCCATGAGAGCACAAAAGATGATGTTTTGAAGAATGTTAATAACCAATGTGTTTCTGGGCCTCATTGACACCCATTGTGTTTTTTTCGTACAGTGGACATCAATGGGGACCAGCAATTGTCCATTTAAATTGAACTAAAAAGAAATTATATTCTAATACTAAAGAAAAAATCCTTACATAGATAATACAAGCAGTTAATGTTTCAATGAATAGTTGTGATTTTAGTAGACTTTGTAATGTTTTTTTTTTCAGATTTGTGTAAGAAATTAAAATAACAGCTAGACGGGCTTCTGTCTTTCCAGCTTTGAAACCCGAATCAGATTTCTGATTGTCAGAAGCAATGCCCTTTTCATCATCAACCAAATCATTGGCTGGATTTACTTCCTGGCCTGGTCTGTGTCGTTCTACCCGCAGGCGTATGAGAACTGGAAACGACGAAGGTATGAGATGACCTTTGCGACTTGAGGATTTAGACTGAATAAAAAAAGCTAATAAGTAACGTGCGGGTTTTGATTCATCCAGTGTGGTAGGTCTCAGTTTTGATTTCCTCGCTCTCAACCTGACCGGATTCTTCGCTTACAGTGTGTTCAACATTTGTCTGTTCTGGGTGACATATATACAGGTGTGTGCACTTCACAGCTTTCAGGTTGTAGTAATTTAGTCCATTTTTTGGCAACATTCTCTTTTACTGACAAAGGTCTGTAGAAAAATCACACATTTAGAGGACTAATTTAGTGCTAGCTGAAATAAAGTGGTATACAGCTGTCTTAAGCTTTTGTCCAGATGTGTAATAGAGTTCATTTTTAATGGAGATGATAAATGATGCATCTTTAGGAGGAGTTCTTGAAGAAAGATCCCAATGGGGTCATTCCTGTCGATGCTAATGATGTCTTCTTCAGTCTTCATGCATTACTTCTCACTCTTGTCTATGTCTGCCAGTGTGCCATCTATGAGGTAAATTGTCTTAATAAAAGCATTATTACACACACACACACACACACACACACACTCAAATATTTAAATGTTAATGTATAGGCACAGTAATTTTAATTTGTATTTTTTTTAATAAGAAAAAGTATTTCAGTATTCCGCATTAAGTTAAAAAGAGCTTTGAGAAAATAAATACATTAAAATGCTTTTTTTAAATGTATTTTTTTAAATAGTATCATCAAAAATATTTCACTAAATTACTGGTTTTCATCAAATAAATGCAGCCTTGGTAAGCATTAGAAATGTTGTACTGACACCAAACGTTAGAACAGTAGTACATACTGTAGTAATAAATTAAGTAATAGTTTTTAATTTCAAAAAGTATAATTTGTTGTTGTATTATAAAACACAAAATAAAAATTAATAGAAGGAAATTGCATTGTTTCCTAAATTAATTTCTTTTTTATTTCTATTTTCATTTATACTATACAGAGAGGAGGGCAAAAGGTTTCCAAAGTGGCCATGGGGTTGTTAGCGATTGGCTGGACCTTTGCATTTGTCTCCCTGTTTGTTGCTGTGGCACAGAAGATCTCCTGGCTGGATTATCTGTACTATTTCTCTTACATTAAACTTGGTGTCACACTTGTGAAGTACATCCCTCAGGTACAACTCTCCCATCTCACTCCACAAAATTCATATGTTATCATTTGCTCACCCTAATGCCACTCCAAACCTGATGTGAAAAAATGCAGACCAAATTACTTCCGTGTTCCAATGAAGTCAAAAGGGAAATGTTTATCAAATGTGATTTTCCTACAAAGGAAAGTGCTTGAGGCCTGGGGCAAACTCTGAAAACAACATTTTATTAACTTCGCCACAGTATTCTAGCATTATCTTGATTATGTTTTTGCTCAGTTAAAATATTTAGTTTGTTGTAAAAATCAAACTTGGCTTGATGTGCTTTTAGTCACCGTGTCTGAATATTCACATCTGTGAAAGAAATTTGAGAACCATGGGAGATTTATATACAGGAATACAGGAGGTCATGATGGCTTAGAATGGTATGTGGGTGACTAATTCATGACAGAAGTTTTCATTTTTAAGTGAACTATACCTTTAAAAATAATGGTTTTGATGCAGTTCACTGGAATGCTAAACATAGAATTCACACTTCCTCTTTTTAACAGTTTTGTACCCCTGGTTATACTTGTGGCTTATAACAGTAGATTGAGAATGTTTCAAATGAATCGAAATAAAAGCAGTCCTCCCAGTGCATCCAAAAAACTAAAGATTTGGGATTGAATTTTGGAGTAACATAATTTATGTAAACGTATTATGGATAAACATTAGAAATGGTTACATTTGGATCAAACTTGATGCATAGAAAAATTATGAAACATTATGATTTAGGCATATACACTGCTCAAAAAAATAAAGGGAACACTTAAACAGCACAATGTAACTCCAAGACAGTCACACGTCTGCCCACTTAGGAAGCAACACTGATTGATAATCAATTTCACATGCTGCTGTTCAAATGGAATAGACAACAGGTGGAAATTATAGGCAATTAGCAAGACACCCCGAATAAAAGAGTGGTTCTGCAGGTGGTGACCACAGCTCACTTCTCAGTTCCTATGCCTGAGTCGGAGACGGAGTCTACAACCCACACAAGTGGCTCCGGTAGTACAGCTCATCCAGGATGGCACATCAATGCGAGCTGTGGCAAGAAGGTTTGCTGTGTTTGTCAGCATACTGTCCAGAGCATGGAGGCGCTACCAGAAGACAGGCCAGTACTTTAGGAGACATGGAGGAGGCCAACACCATGCAGGACATTTGGTATTTGCCAGTGAACACCAAGATTGGCAAATTCCCCACTAGCGCCCTGTGCTCTTTACAGATGAAAGCAGGTTCACACTGAGCGCATGTGGAGGACGCCGTGGAGAACATTCTGCTGCCTGCAAGATCCTCCAGCATGACCGGTGGGGTGGCATTTCTTTGGAGGGCCGCACAGCCCTCCATGTGCTCGCCAGAGGTATCCTGACTACCATTAGGTGCTATGGACTGGCCCGCCCATTCTCCAGACCTGAATACAATTGAGCACATCTGGGACATCGTTTCTCGCTCCATCCACCAACATCACATTTCACCACAGACTGTCCAGGAGTTGGCAGATGCTTTAGTCCAGATCTGGGAGGAGATCCCTCAGGAGACCATCCGCCCTCTAATCAGGAGCATGCCCAGAATTTGTAAGGAAGTCATACAGCCATGTGTGAAGGCCACACCCACTACTGAGCCTCATTTGAATTGTTTTAAGGACATTATATCAAAGTTGGATCAGCCTGTAGTGTGTCTTTACACTTTAATTTTGAGTGTGACTCCAAATCCAGACATCCATGAGTTAATAAATTTGATTTCCATTGATATATTTTTTTTGTGTGTGTGTGCGCGTGATTTTGTTGTCAGCACATTCAACTATGTGAAGAACAATGTATTTAATAAGAATATTTCATTAATTCAGATCTATTATGTGCTATTTTAGTGTTCACTTTTATTTGATTGCTTTTTGTCTGAATGTATTTTAAAATGTCGTTTATTTCTGTGATGCAAAGCTGAGTTTTTCAGCATCATAACTGCAGTCTTCAGTGTCACATGATCCTTTAGAAATAATGGTAAAAATTTAGAATATTCAGCTTTGCTATCCCTGGAATAAATTTAAATTCAAAACCGTTATTTTGAATTGTGATATGTCACGATATTACTGCTTTACTGTTTTTGAAATTGACTTTTTATCTTCGTAAAATCGGATTATTCCAAACTTATGGCCACTTGTGTATATTTCCATTTCCATTTAATTTGAAGTAATTCCAACTTGATCGTAGTTTGTTTACATATACAAGTCCAGTTCCATTACCCAAAAATAAGTTATGTAATTCTGCATTTTTTTTTTTGTAGGCTTATATGAACTACCGCAGGCAAAGCACAGAGGGATGGAGCATAGGGAATGTACTGCTGGACTTCGCAGGGGGCAGTTTCAGTTTACTTCAAATGTTCCTTCAGGCCTATAACAACGGTGAGGCCACACAAACACTTTGCTGTACTGCAAAGCTTTTAAGACATTAGAATGCACACAAACATTTGCTTTAATATTTGTGTTTCCTTGACAGATAAGTGGAAGTTTATATTTGGAGACCCCACAAAGTTTGGACTGGGTGTGTTGTCCATATTCTTTGATGTTTTGTTCATCGTACAGCATTATTGTCTGTATAGGAACAGAGAGCCAATGTATCGTGATTTAGATGCTTAGAATGACCAACACACCAGCGTTAAAACATGACCACCGCTATGTAAAGACTTCATATTGACTTTTATATCTAATGTGTGTACAATGTAGCAAAGGGATTTACAAATGTGTCTTAAAAACATGTATTTTGGATGCAAATAAGCACTAGTTTGGTATAAATTAGTATGTATTTATAATAATTTTTCAGATTTCACTAAATTGTTACTGTCTCAGGTGAATTCCTGAAGATGTAATAAAATGAATACCGCTCTTAATATAAGCAAGTGTGTTTTTGTCTATATTTCATAAGTTTTACACTGCATTCTGGTGGCCGTAAGATAAACTACACTGCATTCGGACTCATTTTTCTTTATTTGTGGAACGCTAACGCGTTTATGCCTCTCGTGTTGTTTAAAATGAAAATAAAATAGCACTGTAGTTATATAATTCTACAATTTTAGTAAAGTACAATGTTTCAACGTTCCAGAACAACGCAGCCGTCGTCTACGCGCTTGCGTCACTGTAGCGCGCAGAGGATTATGGTTAAACAGCGGAAGTAAGATGGCGGAGGTGACAGATGAGGGTAAGAGATGTTTGAGCATGAAATGCCAGTTAATCTCTTTCCATACTTATTTATTAAGTACAAAGAATCTTGTTATGATTTGTGAGACTGTCTGGAGCCGACAGACCGGGTGTTTGCTTATTTCAGTTGATTTATTAATGAAATGTTATTGTGGCGTTTGAACGAACCGGCCTCAGCCAGTAATAAAACTACTGTTTACATACACTTGTGTCTGTTCATACTGTCTCACAGAAGTGTGTTTATCATTTCCAGACATATTTGTTATTTCTGCTGTCTTTATACGCGTGATGGCATGCTTCTGGTTATTAAGTTAATTGGCGGGTGTTGATGTGTCACTTTTAACATTATGCTTTCGTTTGAGTTAAGAGGCATTAGGTATTCTAATGCGTTTCGCGGTTGCAGTTCGTACAGAATAATAACTTATCCAGAAAGTTGCCAGAATAATGCATATATAATGCGTTTTTTTCACCGAGACACTTCCGACATAACATACCAAACCAGTGCTAACGTTAATTGATAGAAAACAAGTTGATAAAAAGATTCTATTAATTTGGCAAAATGATAACCTTATGTTTTATATGTATATTATTTTGTTAAATAAAATAATAAACTTGAATTATAAAAAATTTAATTTAAATTAGACAATAGTTTTTTTTATTCATTTAATAGTCATGTTGTAGTCATGTTTGAAGGACAGTCATTTTTGGCAGAGAACACCAAATTAGTTAAATCATTATATGTATATTCTTTGTGTTGTGGAATGTGTGTATTATTTTATTAAAAATAAAATATATTTTTAATTAATTAATTATATAACCACATCAAAAATTATACAAACTTGTATATTAGTATAGCCTTTTGTATATTTTTAAAAGAACTCTTAATGTTTAGGATGTTGTAATTTTGCATAGTATTCTTGGTAACACAAAAATCTTTCTCTCTAGTGAGCTGTACTCTGCTGCGACAGGAGCATTGAACCAGTTGATCTTGAAAACTGATTCATTTAAGTCATACAATCTTATAAACTTGAGGTTTAAGTAAATACGAATAATCTGTTTCAGAACTATTGCAGAGCTGATCCTTTAATGCAGTGTTTTGTGTAGCTACTTGTCTTTTTTATTTAACAAAATTCTTATGCTTTTGCCATCATATTTTATTTAGTGTTTTTTCGCTGATGGTTGGAAACAGAAGATCTTGACTTCATCCTGCAGGGGAAGAGCAGCATGGCAGATGAGAACGGTGAGCTGCGTTGGCAAATAGATGAGTAAATGATCTCATTTTCTCTTAAGTGATATTATTGGGACAGCCATCAATAGATATTATCTAGCACATGTGTTGGGTGTAAAATTATAGACATATATACATATCGCACTCTACTTCGATCTATATAAGCAGATGCATTTCACACACTTTACCTGTTGTCTTGGATTTATTTTCCTCTCTGTTAAGGATACATGAGATGGTGCTGTAGCATGTTAATATCCAATCAATGACACCTAATCTTGTTATTCAACTTGCAGAGAAACCTGCTGTTGCTCCTCCAGTGTTTGTGTTTCAGAAAGATAAAGCACTAAAGGTAAGACCAGCACTTCAGTTCTTACTACGTGACTCAGGTCACACCTGTCCATTATTGAATTAAAAACAGTGCTTCTGTCCTCAGAGGTCTGCAGAGGGATCCAGCACAGACGATGGAGAAGGTGAGCTTTAGTCTTTTCACAGTCAACAGAAAATATTACTGAGAAATGTATGAAACATATCAGAAAACAAATGATCACTTCTGTCTTAAATAAAGAGACCTTGTATTTGTTAGTTTTTTAATAACTGCACAATTAAGCGTATTGAAATTTGTTTGATTCAATACATTTAGGCCCGGTTTCACAAACGGGGCTTAGCTTAAGCCAAGACTAGGGATTAGTTAAATTAAGATATTTAAGCAACTTTTATAAAAATGACTTATAAGAAAATCTTACAGGTGTGCATCTTAACACAGAACAATGACACTGACATGTTTGAAGATTTGTCAGAGCAGGATATTTTCATCTGAGACAAGCCTTGTCTGTGAAACCAGGGGTTAAAGTAATTACTTGCTAAAATTAAATGGACAAAAAAATTAACAAATTAGTTACTAAAATTTAAGACATGCTTGTGCCATAAAAATGTTATTACAAATCCTAGAAATTTTTTGAAACATGATTCATTATCTTTTTAAAGATTTTTTTTGAGCTTCCTCTCTCTCTCTCTCTCTCTCTCTCTCTATATATATATATACAGTATCTCACAAAAGTGAGTACACCCCTCACATTTTTGTGAATATTTTATTATATCTTTTAAAGGGACATTGCTAAAGATATGAAACTGTGATAGAATGTAAAGTAATCAGTGTACAGCTTGTATAATGGTGTAAAGTTGATGTCCCCTTAAAATAACTCAACACA
>JAUCNO010000044.1:1173761-1190288 GCA_032353835.1 Enteromius viviparus
TGGTAAAAAAAATTTAGAGCACTTTTATTGTAAAGATAACTATGAAAGTGTGAAATTTCCCTTTTTTTTTTTTTTTTGCAAAACATGATCAAATGACATGAAAGTGCCCGTAGTCTAAGAATCGCCCATATATATATATATGTATATATATATATGTATGTATGTGTATACTGCATATATAAAAGAGTTATGTGTTTACAGAGCTGTATGTGGGCGATCTGTAAAAGCAGTAACATTCAAACACTCTAAATTAGCACAAACTAAATTACCCTTTTTCTAGAGGTGTAAAAAAAGGGGATCTATCGCTGAATAATCACTGAGGTGAGAAACATCAGCTGTATGGTGTAGATTTTCACAAAACAGAGAATTGTAAGTGTAAGGTGCTTTTTTGCATATGATTATTATTTGCACTATGCAGTGCAACAGCATGGCTGTACCATTTTGTATTTCACTAGCTAGTATTTATTTTAAGGTATTAGGAATTCATGTTAGAAAGTAGTTTAAAAATCCTATTTCATCACAGAAATACAAGCATTTACTTTAGATTTGCCATGTAGGAAAAATAATTGCAAATAAATAACCACTTTAAAATGCTTGTTAACAAACCTTATTGGTATAAACAAACATCATCAGCTACTATAGGGTCATTGAGAGTATAAGCTAATGAAGAAGAAAGAACACAAAACTGTGACTTAATTAAAAATTTGAATTTATGCACAGATATTTTACACAGACATATTAAACGAATGAATCTACGCTTCGGGCGTATTTTTTGTGACGTGATTCATACACTCGGGATGGAGACTGCTGGTTTGTCAGCGGCATTTAATAAAGAAAAATACTGCAAATGCCCACACACGGTGTGTGTGTTTTATAGAAATAATAATAGTTTAATTAATATATACATATACAGTAGATGAAGTATAGCATTAACTTCAATAAATGAACAAATTACAAATAAAAGACAGGGTTTTGAATTAATTTTCTGCTTCAGTGAATTTGCACCACAGTCAGTCTTATGGTAAAACAAAAACATATTTGCACATCAGACAAGTTTTGAATACAAACACACTTTTTCTGTTTTGATTTATTTATAATGTGTTCCTGTGATGCAGAGGTGAATTTATCAGCATAATTAGTCCAGTCTTCAGCGTCACATCATGATCCTTCAAAAGTCATTCTAATATTCTGTGATAATATTTCACATCAAGTAAATTCATGCCTTAGTAAAAATGAGACTTTTTTTCTCAAAACATTAAAAAAAATCAGGGCTATTTTTCTGTTCTCATGCCAAAATGTTGCTATTCTCAGAATCTAATGGCATGTAAAACGACATCAGAACCTAATGGCACATACAATTATGGGACATTTAGTTCCCATTAGCTTTAGATTTAGCGTGTTAACACACTGAAGCATCTCGTATGTGACATGTTCTTTAAATCATCTCCATCTGCTGTGTGTTGTGGGGCATAGGGGCAGCAGTAGCTGGATGTATATGCGTGAGCTGAGAGGGGCAGGATTCTGCAGGGAGGCCAAGCGGCTGACACAAGCGCTCAATACACACAGCCATCGATCTACATTCGCTCTACTGTACATGTCAGCAATCACAGCAGATTGAAATCTGACTGACAGTCAAATAATGACACTATTCTGCAATCGCAGGCTGGGAAAAATCTGTGTTGTTAATCAGCTGTCCCAGTACCATTCATCACAACGGCAATCTTTAGATATTGCAGTGTCTGATTGAGAGATTCCCTGTAGTTCAGACACTGAGTCATTGTAGCTATCACAGATTCACAGCTTACATCAAGCAATTAACACACAAAGCCCACAGTTTGTCAGCCGATGTCCTACAGCGCACTGCTCTTCATATTAGTCACCACTGCGCCTCCTGACTGCTTGTCAGATTCAAGGAAAAAACTGATACCATCTTAACTCGAGCATTAGAAAAGAGACTGTAGGGTCGATATGAGGATCTGTTTGTACTCTTCACAGACGACTGATCGATGACACCTTGTTAATAGGACGATCCTGATGTTTTGTTGTTTAACTGGGAAAACTCAGTTGATTTTAATGCTTCCTTTCAACAGTCTCACACCACACAGCGCGTTATGACTTCATTTATTATCTCTCTTAGATAGCTCAAAGTATACTTCAGCGAATGTGTATGTGTTTTAAAGCATCTTTTTTAAATCATTTGTAACTCGAAAGCAAACCAACTTGTTTATGATTATGCTAATAAATGTACAAAAATATGACACCAATTTGCAACATCAAGCAACATACCAGACATTTTTGTAATAACTGGAAATGAACAGGAAGCTGATTTAAGATGGCGTGCCTACTGGGCGCTCCGCTGTGCCAGATACCGACCCAGAGTTGGTGTCCATGCTTGCCCGGGCCCCCGTTGGGGTCGGAATTGTGTGCCGCGACGAAAGGTGCCGCGTCCTGAACCCTCATGGCTGGACGATAGGCTGGCTGGCTAGGCCACTCCAGAACCTTGATATGCTTCTTACGTAGCCACTTCTTGGTTTTCCTGGCTGTTCTTTGGGTCATTGTCATGTTGGAAGGCCCAGCCCCAACCCATCTTTAATCCTCTGACTGAGGGAAGGAGATTCTTGCCCAATACAGTGCCCTTAATACAGTGCAGTCACCCTGTCCCATGAGCAGAAAAAACACCCCCAGAGCTGATGCTTCCAGTCCCATGCCTCACTGTAGGTATGGTATTATTGGGATGATACTCATCATTCTTCTTCCTCCTGTCAGGAATCAGAGCGGGATTCAAGTGCGGGTGCAAAAACAAAGACTTTATTTATAAACAGCAGGGCAGATAATTAAAAAGCAAAAAAAACTCAGCGGGCAGCGTAGGCAATCCTCAGACAGGTTCAGACAAAAGGTAGTTCATATATACTGTAGCCGCGAACCCAAAAGAAGAAAAATAAAATAAAAGGCAAACAAAAACTTCAGCAAGCCGCTGGCAGAAAATAGTCCAGGCGAACCCCTCGGCAGCGATCAGATCAGACTCCTGGGCAGGTAGATGATTAACTTCTTTCTAATTACTTAGTAGACGAACTCACAAGACAAGACTGATTAATCACAAGACATAGAATCACGAACTGACAAAAGACAGCACACACGAGGGTAGGATAAAGGGGAAGATAATGAGCCGCTGATCAGTAGCAGGTGTAAGCAGTTGCTCTAAATGAAACGAGGAGGTAGAGAATAATTACAAAGCCAAAGAAGCATGTGACAAAAAGAAAACAACTCAAGCCATGTGCTTAAAACAAAAACAAAGCACCCGTGAACCTCCTGACACCTCCAAACACGGTGAATAGAGTTAAGACCAAAACGTTCTACTTTGGTCTTATCTGACCTCAGGGCTTTCTCCCTTAACTCCTCTGGATCATCCAGATATTCCCTGGCAAACTTCAGACAGGTCTGGACATGGGCTGACTTAAGCAGGGGAACCGTGCGGTGCAAGACCATCACCATGACGTCTTAGTGTATTACTGATAGTAGCCTTGGAAACGATGGTCCCAGCTCTCTTCACGGCATTGACCAGCTCCTCATGACAGCTAACGACCTCAAATAGGTGCTTCTATTTTAGAATCATGAGCAGAGTGGAGCTGGACTATTTAAAAGCAAAATATCAGGTCTTTGAGTATCAGAAATCTGGCAGATAAGCAAGTGATCAAATACTTATTTGACATAGCAATTCCCAAATAAATTGTTAAAAAATCATACAATTTGATTTCCGGATTTTTCCTTTTAGATTCTGTCTCTCACAGTGGAAATGAACCTATGCTGAAAATTGTAGACCCCTCCACGATTTTTAAGAGAATTTGCAAAATCACAGGGTGACCTCACTTTACTTCTGCTGGTCAGATGATTTTATGGTGCATCCCAAGGAATCTGCGAATACAGTTTGTTTTCAGCCCTGTCTAAATACTATTGGATAAATTGTGGTTGGGTAAAATCGCACAGAGCAAAACAAAAACAGACATTCCCGACATGAAAGGCACATTTCAAAAAAGAATAACTGGCTATTGCGGATGACCTTATTATGTTTTTGCAATGCATTCGTGTATTGTAATGCTTTAGTAGAGTCAAAAAAAGAACTTATAAAAAACAAAATACATTTTGGGCTTTAATTAAACATGATTTTGTGCATGTCATGCAGTTAGGTAGTTTTATTTCTTTAAATTTTATACTTAATGAGAAACATATGTATTTGTTTTGCAGGTCTCTCATGGATAATTAAAATTATCATCAAGATGGTTCTGAAGTAATCACACTGTGAGAGTTGTAGTCATGGAAAATATGGTAGGTGAATTTATTTTAATGTACTAACTCCACGAGGATAAAATAATAATAATAAAAAACAGCATGCTGGGTTTATGTATTAACGCTGGGAGGCTGGTTTAAGCAGGTCGAACTACCGTAGGACCAGATTAAAACAGCAAAGGACCAGCTTAACATTTTCCCAGCTTCAAAACATACCTAACCAGCATGCTGTTTTTTGTTTTTTTTCTGAATGGAAACAATTTAGAACTGAATGAGTGTTTTTAGTAGTAGATAAATGACATGCATATCCTAGAACAGCTGTATGATTGATCACTTATTCCAGCATTTTGCTATGCTGACCGGTAGCTATTTTCCACTACTCAGAGACGAAGGAACTCTCTTGTCTCCAACCCACTGGAGTTCCAGCCCAAAACCAGCAGTGCCATTCGCCGCAGGTTCTCTGGGCCACTCCTGCTTCCACCTTTGGCCCGTAGACACTCCACTTTGGATGCCAAGAAATTAAAGGACCTAGAAGCGCTGTATAAATCGGCCCTGGCCTGCGCAGATTCCCAAAAAGAAACAAAGTGAGTCATCTTACACACCATAACGTTCTCTGCCAAGTAGCTTCAGTTGTACAAAATCCCAACTGATGCGGCCGTAGTTATTCTTCAATAGACCTCTGCTGATTGAAGCACATCCTTAGAAATCAAAGATGGGCCGCTGCTGTCACGTGCAGAGTGGTTTCCAAAATGAACACTGAGTGTGCAGTTACTGACACTGTGAGCAAAATGTGACTCAGTTCAATCATGATGCTTATTGTTTTTATTTAGTGTTCACCACAGTGAATGTGTTTGTGTTGAATGTCCTTGAAAAGGTGCAAAGATCTTATCTGACAGGTAGTGCTAGATACATTATAAACAGATTGCTTTTGGAGTGAGAGTGTTACTTTTGATACCTTTTCCTCTTTTGTATCTAATACAGTTTAATCGTTTGCAAATGACCTGGGAAAGCAAATGAAAGAAAGGTCATGGAGATTTGAGCAGAGGGGACTGTTCTGTTTACTGTTCTGGTAAAAGGGCACAATGACTCGGAAAGAGATCATATGAATACTAAGACAGAAATTCAATACATCCTGTATGAACACACTAACATGCTATATTTTGCTTTTGTTTTTGCTAAATTTGCATTGGAGCACCTGATAAAAGTTTTGTGCTGCCACAGCTTGTCTAATTAGGTCTGTTCCTGCTGAGGGAAAAAAACATGTCATATCAGCTTATAAAATGACCATGCTTGTTTTCAGAACATAGCAGCTGGTTTGTTACTGGAAGGCAGTCTACCAGCTCTAACCACATTTATCAAGGTCTGTCAGGTTTATCACGGTCCCACCAGCTAGTAGTCAATTTTATAAATCAGCTTGAAGCAGCTGATGACCAGAAATGACCAGCATGGTCCAGCTAAAAGCCATAAAACACCTGCTAGGATACAAAATATAATAAAAGGCTATCATATAAGAGGCTCTAACTAAACGCAAACACATTATTAGCAAACCTCTATATATTTATTTATTTATTTTTTCCCCCATAATTTATTTTTTTTTTTTTTTGACCTAATGTAACAAATTATTATCATAATTTGAAAATAAATGTAAATGTTTTGTGTATAGGTGATTTGTATTATTTTTAAAGTTTGTAATCAGTAAATATTTTATTCATATAATCATGTACAATCTAATAAATTATTAATTTCATTAAATTTCAATTCATTTCTTAAATCAGTTCGCTTCAGCATGCTGGTTGTTGATTTTTTTAAAATAATATTTATTTTTTATTCATACAGTATCTGCAATCGTTGATTAGTAGCAGCCTACTAATCTCTAGAAAATACCAGGCATAGAAATAGTAGCCTAATAATAATCATACTAATCATGGATCTTTTTAAATATAAAGTCCAAATATTTTTATTAAACCAACTAGTTAGCATTCATTTGATTCTAAAATGCTACTAAACAACCACTTTTACGTGGTTGGTTATTTTGGGGGGAAAAAAACTGGATTTAAAGGCAATAAAATCAACAAATCACAGATGCTTTAAGCCTGTATGTATCAGTGTTTGAGTCCTCAGTTTTGGGGGTGTGTAAAGCACCTGGTGATGTAATGCACACTGGGCGTCACTATAGCAGCTATAGCTAGATCTTTATATCCGCCTCGTGCTCGCTCTCTCATTCACTCACTTCAGCCTGATTCAAGCCGCAAATGAGGACGTTTCGCCTTTTTGTTTGCTGTGACATCTCAGACAGCGTTTGACTTCACTCCGTCTGCTCCACCTGAACGATGCGGACAGTGACTGAGCGAGTGTAACTTTGCTTCTGGTTTATTACACAGAACATTTCTGTCTCTAGACGTGTAAACTTAAGCTGTTTTGGGTTCAGCACCACCAAAGGCTGAACAGCTCTTCTGACATCGGGCAATTATCCGCGTCGGCGAACTTCGAGTCTTAAATGCTCCAGACTTTGGACTGCAGGCACGGAGCTGAACTTGTGCAGTGATGGAGTGCTCGGCGCTGAGCAGGGAAGGCGCGGGTTTGGCCAAACCGCCCAAGCATCTCTGGAGACAGCCCCGAACCCACATCCGAATCAAGCAGCGCTACCACTCCGACACCGAGCGGTACCTGTGCTGTAACCAAGGCGCGGAGAAGCACCGCCCAGGTCTGAAAAAAACGCGAATGTCCTGGCCGTCTTCTTTTAATAAACGGTAAATCGTAGGTATCGGTTCTTTTGAAATGTTTTAGAGTAGAACTTCCTCGTGTGAAAAGATAACTTCCCCATCTCAGTAACTGTGAGTTTTTTTTTGTGTAACGTCCAGTTATGCAAATGCTTGTTTTGAAATAGTGGTTTGGTGTTTTGGTTTTAAACATTTTGGTAACAGCAAATGTTTTATGTGTGTTATTTCTTTTTTGATTATCAAAAAAGTTAATTATCAAATGATAATTCATTTGATTATCATCGTATTTTGTAAAAGCTGTTTCAACTATATATTATAGAGGTATATTTGATTTTAGTTAATAAATTAGGTCAGTCTACCAGTTGGTATCTAGTTGTCAGAAACGTGCTGTACACTTTAAAAAAAAAAAAAAAAATCAGTAAAAATTTACGGTAAAAAAAACGGCAGCTGTGGTTGCCAGAATAAAACCATGAAAAATATGTTAACAGTATTTTTTGTTTTACAGTTTTATGTTAAATGTACAGTTAAATAGCGTTATTTATAACAGTAAAACGTAATAACTGATATAATGTTATACCGACATATTAAAGTAGTGAAATCTATTTTGAACCTAATGCAGGTGGTGATGAGCAAGTCACATGAATAACCAAAGCCCATTACAAGTAGCTTTTAAATAGTAACATCTATAGAAGGTGCAAAGTGTCATTCACACAAACACTAAACACCCTCATGGTAAAAATGTTCAAACCGAAATGTGCAATAAACTTTCATTTAACAACATTACATTTAACATACAACCCTAATAAATATAACTGATAAAAAAAAAAAAACATAGTTATTTCAAAAAATTCAAACTATCAAATTCAATCAAAATTTAAAATGCAATGCTGGGAATTCTGGGAATGTCAGTTTACTGTGTTTCCTTGTAAATTTAACAGGAATTTACCATTAACCATTTAACAGGTTTTTACCGTAGCATTTTCACAGTTTTTTACAATTAAAATACTGGTCATTTTTTACAGTGTATGGTATAATTTTGTTTTTTTACTATTATTATTAACTGCATTTTTTTTTTAACCAAAACTGTTTTTTGTACAAAATGTTTATGATTGTTTTAATTTGACCTAAAATGCATCAAGCATACACCTACAGACAGCTATTTTTCCCCAAGTCAAAAAGTGTTATTCTTAAATCTATGTTAATAAACAGCATACATACAGTGTGACAACATGCACCGGCAGAAAGGTTAGTGTGTTTCTAATTAACTTTTTAAAAAACAAAGTAACAGTATAAATCTTCTTGCGTGTTTCAATATCGACATTGATTTTACAAAACAACCCCAGTCATATTTACTGGAACATGAAGTGGGATGATAGGCCGGTCTTCCCTTCAAAGCAGAGTAAAATTAGCATGTTATGTGCATTCCTTTCATAATGTTATCATAATGTTTCTTTCAGTCGAATCCCAGTCTCTTTTCTGCGCATTAAATATTGCAACAAATAACAGCAGTGCTTTTCATTTAGACCCTTTTGATTAAGCAACATTTTTACCAGTCACCCACACAGTGCTTTCTTAAAATGAAAGCACAAGTTATGCACAACATGGCCATGAGATGTTATATTAAAAATAGCTGACGATAAGGCAGTGTATGGTCCGTGAGTGCTGATTGTTTGGCATCGAATCACAGAGAGTCAGAAGTAGGTGTTCTAAAGTGACTCATAGCTGTGTTTTTACTTGTTTATTAAAGCTTTTACTTTTTCCGGATATTAATACTATCAAGCTTTGAGAATTCTGGGGCATTCACATTACATTTTCCTGACCATGTGGATCTGCTTTTTTGTACATCCCTTTGTCTTACTCAGATTCTGCATGTTTAGACTCAGGCAGTTCTCTTGTAAATGGAGGTGTTTAGACTGAAGACTGATAATGCATCATGGTCTTTTAGGTTATTCCCTGGACTCTAAAAAGCAATACCCAGGGGAGGTCTATTGAATTATCTTTAGAATTTGTATATACCCGACGGTGCTCTGGGTTAATGCACACACAGCCTTTGAAATGTGCAAGGACTGTAGCTTCTGGGAATTTTAAGTGAGCGAAAAAGTTGCTCTGGTTTTGCTTTTGCATAAAACCATGTTAAAGAAAACATGCTAGAGTAAACAGCGTTGAATAGAATACCTCAAGATTGTTAAACTCCATAATTGCCATCTTGTCTGTGTTTTCAGACAAAACAAAAACCTTTGATTGGTGGATTTAAATGTGACCATGAAAGCTTATCGGCTTGTTATCGAAGCAAGATAACCATAAGATTATGCTTTATAAATCAAGAGAAGCAGAAATCCTGATCACAATTAAAATACAACTCATCGTACAGCCCTAGTGATAGTCTTTGGAGTAAACCGGCATGAATAGTCTTTTAATTAGGTTTATGGTTCTCCATCTGTTCTTCCATCATTAGTTCTTAACATTATTAGGTTGAAGGTTCTGTAAACACTTGCCCACACTTTTTTTTGGCAGGATTTATGACTAATTCAAACAAGGATTAATAAAATGAAGCAAGCAAATACTGTAACTATTACAGGACCATGCACACAAGTAGATAAATATGTAAAAAATAGTTCAAAGGCTTTGGGTGAGTTCAGTCTATAGACATTTACAAATTAACCATTCTATTCTGCAAAAGTATATGCATGATTGATCATGACTTAGGTTATTTGATAATGGTGATAGTTTGCAATTTGGAGAATATGAGGTGCAATTGGTTGAAAAGCCATAACCTGAAATATACAAGGAAAAGGGTCTGTGTATACATAGTATAGATTTTGTTGTTGTTGTTGTTTGTTGCTTACTGAAAAGAAACCCATTGAAGCATTAAAAGTTTAGAAAAGTTCATGCGAAAGTGAAAGCTGCTGATTTGCAAGTATTTATAATGTCCATGATTTTTTTACACAGCTAAAAGATCCAATAAATCCAGCTTTATGTAGAATAAAACAGCCTTTTTAGGACCCCCAATATAGACAATATCATTTCGTACACAGTATGTGAGTGTAAATCAATTTCAACGTTTTTTTAAGCTGAATATTATAGTACACCATACAGAACAAGTAGTATTCAGGTTCTGAATGCCGTGGCTCCATTTCTACCAGCTGATGGATTTTCTGCACCTCTTGTATGTGATATATCTCTTTCTGTAGCACAGATGTGTTGGATTATCTGGGGAAAGCACTGCTGTTCTCTAGACATCTGGGCAAACCGTAGTCATTTACACATTTAAATGACATTATACTGGTGTCATTGTGGCTAATGGCAAGGATGTGTTTGAAGACTGATTTTAGTTGCTTTTGACTCACATCTGATTATCTGTACTCTTCTCGAAAACCGCTGCATAGAGAGCTAGATGCATGTTTTTGACCAGAAAATAAAGGCTGTATTCCGAGTAATATTTATGGAAAATGCAATCCCATAATGCATGAGAGAGTTCCCACTCCATTTAGGATGTTGCCGTATTGCAGAAGCATTATGCAAGTATGTAGACACAAACTCAAATTATGCGGAACGCGTTTCATAGCCAAAAACAATTAATTATTATATATTGAACTGTATGTATAGGGGTGCTATGGTGGGAGTTTGTTTAGATGTCTTCATCTTGGCCGATGAAGACAAGTTAGCTACTATCATGTATGAGCAAAAGTTTTATTTTTGCTGATAAGTTAGTTAAAGATAATATTTTATAGCAGTTTCCCTAGATCAAAGACTTACCTGAAATAAAGAGATGCAAGGCCAACACAAGAGCTTGCATTCAAGTATTTGTATAAAGTAAGCATCTAGCCTTAGAAAGTCTTACTACACTGTAAAAAAAAATAGCTATAATAAAAACAACCCAATTTGTTTCATTTAGGCAAACTACAGTAGCAGTTGTTTTGACCCTGTTGGATTGAGTTAAATTAAAAATTTAAAAATTTTTAAATTTAAATTTTTTTTATTTTCATTTTTTTTTTAAATGACTGAAAAAATAATAATTTCAGCACACGCAGAAATAATAGTCACTTCAGCATACAGAGTATGAACAGTCAACAGGAATAATCAGAATGTGAAATGTATTAATAAGCAAGAACACATGCACTCCAAAAATGCTAAGATACAGTAAAAACTTTATTTAGTGACCCAGCGCTGATTAAATATCAGACAAAACACACACTGGTTTAAATGTCTGGGTTGTTTTATTTAACTAAACTATTGTTTACTATATTGCCAGCTTAAAATGAGTTGAAATGTAGAAATCACCCACAGAATTACTAGAGGCAACAGTAATAATCAAAAACTGAAACATTTATTAGTATGCAAAAACACTCATGGGCAAAAATAATAAACAAATCAAAATTATTTTAATTAATACAGCACAGTTTGCAATATTTAAAAACTATTAAAACTGGAAAAAAAAAAAAAAAACATTTAGAACTAACTTTTAAATACAAGTGTATTTAACTATTATAGGTTATCCCTTTTCAACAAAATACTTCTATTTCTACTTTTATTCTATTTCGAGAACAAAGTTAGTCTGGCAAATCTGCCGTTTTGGAGTATTTCTGTTTCCAAAAAATTGGGAACCAATGAGAAATGAGCATTTGTGGCCACATCTTCCAATAAAACTTGCACATGGATCCGCTCGCTTCTGACTCCTACGTTACAGCGATTGTGTTGCTGAAATCAACCTTTGGGAACACATTGTAAAATGACGTGATTGACTCCATAAACTTCACATTAACACACAGCACTGTGATTAGAGAACATTTTTAACATCAAAATAAATTACATTGATTTCATTTAGTTTCTCTAGTGGCCTGTGAAGTTAAATTTTTTTAAATATCTAATTATCATAAAATTAATCCAGTACCTGACCGATGCCTCCAATTATTATTCTGTTATAATTGAGTTATTACATTCCTTGGTGGCTTCAATTCTCTTTTAAGGCTAAATTAACTGGGCTTTTTAGTGCTTAATAATACTGTGATTGAATTGCATGCAGCTATATTGGGCCATAATTAATTTCTATTTCACCAATATTCATAATAATGCTTATCATACTGATGGCTTATTATTGAAGAACTGCTTTTATGTCCCCAAATGCATGCAATATCCATGTCTGCCTTATACGATTTAGCAAGGAAATGCAATCTGAATTCTGGTCAAAATATAAGACATGCATTTTGCTGTAAAGTCCTTTCCGGTTTGTGGTCAGCGCCATGCTGAGGTTTCGCCCTCAGGGGCACAGTGTTGAATATAGGTCAGAGCTGAAAAAATTATACGTTCTTTTCCAGATCAGGCCAGGACATGCTTCATCACACCTCCCCTGGTGCAGTGAATAACTCTTTAAAGCCTGTTCTTCACCTTTTGACTTTAGTAAGAATTTAAATGTAGATTAGTAGATTAAACAAGCCTAACTGAGAGCTGGGAGGAACTGAATGTTTTCTGCCTCGTCGAAATAAAGATTTTTTGTTCCCGCAAGATTTTCTTTTTTTTTTATATATATCATTCAGAACTTTCATTTCGGAGTGTAATCCTTACACATAGTGTTGGAATCACTGTCATTTGCTACCATAACTTTTTTTGAACTAGCTGTTCTTTTTCATTGAATACTTAATTTCTCTGCTTTATTCAGCTTGCAGTGTAACTGCAGAAATGCACTTATCTGTCAGCGTCTGACCATTAGGAAGAGGGTCATTATCTGTCTGGCTGCAATGACCCATAAAAACTGAGCTGACCTTGTTCAACGTGCTTTACCTCTGTCTTTTTGCAGAAAGTGAGAAGCTTATATTTCACAGTTTGCTGTGTGATATTTCTCAGACATCTCCCTGAGGAATTCAATTTTGGTGGTACTTGCTACGACAAGCTACTATTGTTCAATCTAGAGATTTCTTAATTTATTTCAGCACAATCCCATGACTCTCACCAACTATTTAATGGAAATTCTTTCATGCTGATTATTGAAAAATAATATGCTTTACATGAATATAACACTCACTTGTGTACATATCACCATCCGAACGTTTGGAACACTTTTGAAAGCCTCTTATGATCACCAATGCCACGTAATATTTGGAAATATTATCACAAATTAATATGTTCTATATGAATATATTTCAGAATGTAATTTATTACTGTAATTTATGTCTGTGATGAAAATTTACTGTTGATATACCAATTTTTTGGTGAAAATTATTTAAAAGGTAGAGATAAAAAAATGGAATTATGTCATGGTTTTCACAAAAACAGTTTTTAACTTTAATTATAATAAATACCATAATTAATAACTGGTCATTAATAATAATTAATAATAACTGAGCAGCAAATCAGCATGTACAATGATTTTAAGATGCTAAAAATGTAGTTTTGCATCACAGAAATACATTTTTTATGTTTTTATGTTGTATACCAAAGTATACGGCATTGCAGCTTCACGGCATTCCGTACATATTTTACGAGGTGGCTAATTCGTAAAAATGTGTATGACCTCATACAATTTTGGATAAATGTACTTATTTTACAAGTTTCAAATTCATATGAATTTATACGAATTACCTACACCTAACCCTACCTGTCACAGGGTTTTAGGAAAATCGTATAAAATTTTGTACGAATTTGCACAAATTAGCCACCTCATACGAATACGTACGAATTGGTCATGAGACTGTGTTGGCAATTTCAAATGTACCTTGCAATCTTACCACATCCTGTGCAACCATGAAACTTGAGTCTAAGCAGCAGAATTGGAATGTCTCATAAATATCCATATCTGACAGTGCTTTCCACTTCTCCAAGAGCTCAGCTTTGCCTTTTTATTTCTAGGAATCATGGATAGGATGGAGCGTTTAGATTTATTTGGAGTCATAAGCCACGTAAAATCACACCGCATGTCATGCCTCATGCCTGATTTAAAAGAACAGCCTGGTTTTGAAATTGAATGAGTGTTTTACGTGAGCTGAATAAGATTGCTCGATTTTGTCAAGAGGGCAGATGACGCCATTGGTTGAAATACATAATACTCAAATTCGAATTACAGTCGTTTCAATTGTTTCAAAGGGTGTTCTAATTGATAACGGATGCTTCTGTGGAGCATTCGCCTGCCGGCTCTGGAACCCAAACACAGCTTTGGTCTCTGATCTCCCCCTCTGCCTACCGCATGGTGCTTCATCTGTGAAATTAAACTCATTTCTCATTTGGGTGAGGTGGAGGGGTTTGGAAAGGGAACTGTTGCCAGACACCTCTCCAAATAATGGCCAACTCATGTCACGACTTACTCTCAGAGCAACGTCTGCTCGCTGAGGTTCACCTGACCCGACAGCAGCGCCACCGAATCATCGTTATTAGATCATTAATTCTGTCCATATTATTTCCTTCCTCTCATTGCAGACTCTCACTAGCAATCTCTCTGCCATCTGTGTCCAGCTGTCCATGTCATTTTTCTCCTTGTGGATGTCTTCAAAGCTTTGAAGTTAATCTCTCCTCCTTTTTTTTGATAGCGCGTCTTGTGTCATACTTAGAATAATTAGATCTTTTAAATATTCTCTCATG
This sequence comes from Enteromius viviparus, assembly GCA_032353835.1. Taxonomy (NCBI): domain Eukaryota; kingdom Metazoa; phylum Chordata; class Actinopteri; order Cypriniformes; family Cyprinidae; genus Enteromius; species Enteromius viviparus. Next base: position 1,188,335 of record JAUCNO010000044.1, read on the forward strand.
CTTACTAAGGCTGCATTTATTTGTTCAAACATACAGCCAAACCTGTAATATTATTACAATTTAAAAGAACTGATGTGTATTTGAAGAAATGCAGGTTTTTTAGTTTTGCTGATCGATTAATCGCGATAAATCACATCCAAAATAAAAAATGTAAGTGTGCATTGTGTTTATTTATTATTTATATATAAATACAAACATATACATGCACATATTTAAGAAAAGTATGTTATGTTTGTATATTAAATTTATTTAAATAAAATATAATATTAAATGTATATACATGTAAATAATTTCAAAACATGTATTGAATATGTGTTTTTTTATGAATAATAAATAAACACAGGGCACATGTAAACAAAAACTTGAATTATGAATGCAATTCATCGCAAATAATTGCATTCAATATTCAAATAAAACGATTTAGAAGAAATCGTATGAATTCGTACTAGTGAGGTCGTACGAGTTTGTATGAATTATCGTATTATGAATTATCAATGTCTCCTCTGGTTCTCTCTAGTTCATCCAGCTCCGTTGGGTCTGGATGCTATGGCGCAGACATGGCCGAGGCTTCGTCTGTATGCTTTTCCCCTGATAAGTCTGATCTCAGGGGTTCTGACAAGTATTTGCCAGGATATGGTCAGTCTACTGTTAGTAGCTCCATTCTGGCCAGGCCGGGCCGACCTCATATCTCTCCTTCCATGAGGAAACTGTATGCCCTGAAGTGGAAACTTTTCATTTCATGGTGCAAAGATTGTCAGCAGGACCCAGTCAACTGCCCGAGTGGTACAGTACTGGAGTTCCTGCAGTCTACCTATTCACTGGGTTGGCCTACTCAACACTCAAGGTGTATGTGGCGGCAATTTCGGCCTTCCACTCCCTTGTAGATGGCCGCTCAGTGGGTAGAAACCCATTAGTGGTGCGGTTCCGGACATTTGCAGGGTTGGTCTTCCCCTTTGACCTTTGCGAAATTCTACGGGCTAGACCTTCCGGGTACCCCAGGCTCGGTGGTCCTCGTGTCTTAAGTGTGCTGCTTCCACACTGGGCAGGGGCTTGGAGGTCTGGGGGGTGGGTATCTTGTTCCCATAGCATTTCGACGCAGTTCGAGTTCCTGAAAAGGAACATCTCAGGGTTATGAATATAACCCCTGTTCCTTGAAAGAACGAGACACTGCGTCTCTTGCCACACCCCTGGCGCCCCCTCCTGGGCGCTTGCTTCATGCCTGAGGCCTGGCGTGCACTGTTTCGCACCTGCTTTTATCCTTCCTGGATGATGACGTCACCTGTGCGTTCCCATAGCATTTCGACGCAGTGTCTCGTTCCTTTAAGGAACAGGGTTTGTATTCATAACCCTGAGACGTTTTGCATTACATGAATACTTTACATTTTGGGAAAACAATTTTTTGCTGCATGAACTGAAATAAATGTAGCCCTGGTGAGCATAAGAGATGTCTTTTAAATGCTTTAAACAATTCAAACTTTTCAGGTTTCTATTTTCAAGGTTGTCTCGTAGTACTATTTTGATGAATGAACTTTTGATTTCGTCTTTCTCTCCATGAGTGCCTGGCGCCACAGACCACACAATCTCATGATGCTCATTCTGAATGCAGTGCTGATGTTTGATAATACAGCGTGTGCTCTTAAAGGTTTCGACTGTGTTTTTAGTATAAGCACAGGCTTTGTTTGCTTTAATAATGATTAATAATGATGCTCAGGCTTGGGTAAAAGGTGCTGTTGCCAGATCAGAACTAATTCTCTGAGCAAACAGGACAGTGATTAAGTAACCCATCATGGCAGATGCTAGACACTTTTATCAGTTATTTTTGGTGTTTGATAAGGAGGCAGCACAATTGCTGTTGCTTGTATTTTGGGTTAGTGATTAAAACATATACATCTTTGGTGCAAAACTTGTGACTGATTAGCCTACAAATGTATATGATAGCAAAAATGTGTGTTTA
>JAUCNO010000044.1:1196571-1209710 GCA_032353835.1 Enteromius viviparus
TACACTGAGTGGAGCGGGTGACCGGTCTAAGATGGCGGCCGCATTTCTCGTTTCCAGCAGCCAATGTGGCGTCTACTCTATATACGTCTAATGTCTCATTACAGAACAGGTGTCCAGTAGGGGTGTTTTTGTACCTCTCTATCTGACGCCTGGTGATGGGATGCTCGCATACATCTGCTCTAACACTGAAATCCATTACATTTAGTGCCCACCAACTTTTCGTGGTGATATTAATGTCAGTGGAAGTCTGTTATTCTTCGGCTATCAATAGTTTTCACGTGCCGTCACACTCTTACAGGGATGCCCCTCTGGTGGGCAAAACGTAGCTTTGCTTCACTGACCGCCAGTTATTTTAACGCCGTTTGCATGAAGTAGTAATGTAGCAAAATGCATATATTAAAAGGTGAAATTCAGTAAACACCTTCCTGATGATATATATTTTGTACAGGCAAGCAGATAAATATAAATATAAACCCAGAGCATACAGGTGCATCTTGATAAATTATAATGTCGTGAAAAAGTTCATTTATTTCAGTAATTCAACTGAAATTGTAAAACTTCTGTTTTAAACTACTTAAGTCTGTGTGCGCTGAATTTATTTAAGTTCACGTATTAATTAACAATTTGTGGTAAACTAAATAGAACATGCATTTATGGCACAAAATTGTTTAGAAATTCAGCTGCAGGTAGCCGATCTATAAACATTAAAGCATATTTTATTTAGTTTACCACAAATTGTCAATTTAATACATGAACTAACATGCAGTAACTAACATGTAATTAAGGGGGCGTTATTCATGCAGTAATTCATGCGAGCCATGTCGTAATTAAGTTAGTTCTTGATTAATAGATGTCTTAACTCATCATTAGTTTATTAGTCAAGTAATTGTTCATTTAAGTATTAGTACATGATAATTCATGTACTGTTATTGTAAAAATGTTACCAAACATTTTTAGTGACTTGTTGGCCTTCTGTATGTTCAATTACTGGATATACTCAATACATTGATAGGGGCTCCTTTTGCTTAATTACTGCCTCAATTCGGCATGACATGTAGGTGATCAGTTTGTGGCACTTCTGAGGTGGTATGAAAGCCCCGTTTTCTTTGACAGTGGCTTTTAGCTCATCTGCATTTCTCATTTTCCTCTTGACAAGGTCTTGCTTGCTGCCCAGTCAAGCAAACCGACATCATGGTCATTTATCCACCATTTGGTGCTTTTGGCAGTGTGGGCATGTGCCAAATTCCATCTGAAAAAAGGACTTTGGACAACTGAGCAACAGTCCAGTTCCTCTCCTTAGCCCAGGTAACGCCATGGTTCAGGAGTGGCTTAAGAATAGGAATACGACAAATGTAGCCAAATTCCTTGACATGTCTGTGTGTGGTGGCTCATTATGCCTTGACCCCAGCCTCAGTCCATTCCATGTGAAGTTCACCAAAATTCTTGATTTGATTTTGCTTGACAATGCTCATAAGGCTGCGGTTCTCTCTGTAGTTGTGCATCTTTTTCTTCCACACGTTTCCTTCCACTCAACTTTCTGTTAACATGCTTCTTTTGCAGTGAATGTTTGTGTCTTGCCCTCCTTGTGAAGTGTGTCTATGGTTGTCTTCTGGACAACTGTCACATCAGCAGTCTTCCCCATGATTGTGTAGCCTAGTGAACCAAACTGAGAGACCATTTTGAAGGCTTGCAGGTGTTTTTAGCTGATTGGCACGTCTCTATATTCTAATTTGTTGAGAGTGAATTGCTGGGTTTTTGTTAAATGTGAGCCTAAATCATTTCAATTAAATTTCAATCAATTAAAAAAAAAACAAAGACTTAAAACTACTTCAGTCTGTGTGTATTGAATTTATTTCATGCACAATTTGAGTTGAATTACTGAAATAAATGAACTTTTGCACGACGTTCTAATTTATTGAGATGTACCTGTAAACTGTTATAAAGAACTATTAAGTGGATTGCATTCATATTGCCTCCTCTGCTTTCCTATGTACACTACATATCATTAATACAGAGATTACTGAATTTGACATTTTAATGTTACTGTTATTAAATTAATTAAGGCACTTAAAGAGTTTCTACAATGTTTTATTGGGTGCTTAATATAGATTGCAATATAGATTAATATAGATTTTTTTATTTTATTGAGAGGTGATCTAAATATTTTCGTGTTAAACCGGATGAAAAATTGACACGGTTGTGCAGCGGTTCTATGGATGTTTTGCCCTATAGGTCTACAAACCGGTCACGAGACTATAAACTTTTAATGGTAGCAGCATATGCACTTGTTGACCCTGCTCTTCAACTTTTACATGGTCTTCTGCTTCTACTTTTCAATAATACCACTTACAGTTGACCGTGGAATATCTAGCAGGGGTGATATTTCACAACCTGGCTTATCACAAAGGTGGCATACCGATTTGAATTTACAGAGTTCTTCAGAATAACCCATTTTTTCTGTTTGTAAATACAGACTGCATATTTTGGCAATTCATTTGATACATCTGTGGGAATGGGAAATCTGATTGAAACACTTTGTGAATGTTGGGAGTTCATAATTACATGAACATTTGTATTCCTGACACTAAGCTCTTTGAGTAAGTGTACACTTGTTTCCATTTTGAATATATGCAAAAGGTATTTGATTAAAAGGACTGACCATTGCATCTATAGCGCAGGTTGGCCCAGATGATGTTCTCCTGGGAGAAGCAGAAAACTCCCAGTCTGCCTCCTCTCATGGTTGCGTCGATGATAATTCCTGTATCTGCTACCATCTGCTGACCTTCATAGAAACGAACCCTGTATGCAAGATATGCAGAGTATTTGTCTAAACATGCATGGGACAGTATTGCAATTACAGGATGATTCACATACGAAACATTGTCCAATCTGATTCTACCTGATGTAGCCTTCTTGGGGTCTGTGCTGCAGGAACCAGCGGTAGGAGGTCTTGTCTTTCCAGCCAACATTTCTGGAATCTTTCCACAAGAGCTTGACCTGGTTTGTGGAGTCACCTGTGTGCCAGAGCGAATTCCGCAGGTTTTCTCCAGGTCCCGTGTCGGATTTCACTGCCTGACAACAAAATACAGAAACAAGTACCATATTACACAAGACATCAAATAAGTTGTTACTCTGTAAAGAAGCTATATCACACCTTCAGCTGGATGCCAGGCTCAGCTACAGCTCGGAAAGGATTGGCTTGCCAATAAATCTGCTCCACTTGCTTCCACATCACCACATAGAAGCTGGAGCTGTCCTGATAGCCAAAGATGAAGCCTGCGTAGTCATCATCCGTCTCAGTATTCACATGAAACGTCCCTTCGAAGTCCACACCATTGAATGCTGTGTAGCCTGTTAAGATTAACCAGAAGGAAAAATTTAGTTTACAATATGCGTACATTAATAAGTATTGCTTAACCAATGCACAGATAATACTCAATGAATTGGGCATTTTATGCTCACATCAAGTGGTGCTTTGGCTTCTGCGATACAGGGTTAATGTGAATAATGGATAGATGGAAGTGCATTTTAATTCACTCATCTAATTAATAAAACTGTGCTATGAGACCTGACAAACTAGTGGAGCAATTTTGTTGTACAGCCATATTCAATGTTGTTATGGTCATGCTTAAATGCCCACACAAATTCTGTCATCAAGTACTTCTATATAATTGCCTTCCTGAATGCAAGCATCCATCTCAGAAAGAAATAACCGTATTTTAGCGCACTTTACAGGCAATTGTAATTTATTATATATGATCATTATTATATTACAAATTTTTAAATCATGTATTGCGTCAGATTATCAGGAAGTGGAAATTTTGTTGTCTTTGATGCTTTATTCGCAAATATTTTGTGCAATATTTCAATTTTGTGCAACAAGTTGAATTCATAACTTTGCATGGAAACCCAGCTATAGTCTTTTACCTACAGCCAGGCCAGGATCACTGTTCATGGTCTGAACAATCTCTCTTCCCTGTTGAAAAAGACAAGATATTTCCTTGGTAAATTTTATACTGTGAGATCTTTTGAGTGCAAAATCTTAACAAGGCAATAAGTGGACAGACCTGATTGAGCACCACCCAGTTGGGATCGATCTGCGCATCACCTTCTGGATCCAGAACCACAGTCTGATAGGTTCTGAAGTCGGTGAGAGTCACCTCAGCATTCTCAGGACAAACGTCTATGATGTCACTGATGGTGTCATTGTCAAAGTCTTTCTCACAAACGTTGCCAATCCCATCACCTGTAAACCAAAGAGTCGTGAAAATGAAGCGGGTGACTGATTTGATTTCAACAAGATCAGAATCAAAGGACATTATTTTATTAAGAAAAATGGGATCGATATTAACAGTTTGATGTAAAGTGAGGTTAACAAACATTAAAGCCTGACCATCAAAGTCCTCCTGCAGTGGGTTTGGAACCAGACGGCAGTTGTCTGGACCGGGTGGAAGGAGATCGGGAATGCCATCGTTGTCATCATCATCATCACATTCATCTCCGATGCCATCCTTGTCAGTGTCCAGCTGGGAGCTGTTGATAACTGCAGGACAGTTGTCTCGAGAGTCCTGATGCCCATCTCCATCACTGACGACAGAAACCAAAGAATTGAATTGAACATATTCACATTCATTGGGGTGTGACCAATGAGAATCAGCAATTGGAGTGATGTAATACCTATCTTTGTTGGTGTCACAAGGATCGCCAATCAAGTCATTATCCGCATCCATCTGTGGCAGAAAGAAGGAGAATTATAAGTTAAATCATGCCTCAGTTTCTAAGTTTGATTCCACCTCCATCACCTTCAGAGCTAGAAAGTAGTGTGTTAATCAGACCTGATCAGGGTTGCGGATGTAGGGACAGCTGTCACAAGCATCACCCACATTATCACCGTCTCTGTCTTTCTGGTCACGGTTTGGCACCTTTTTGCAATTATCTTTAGCATTTTTTATTCCTGGAACGCAAAACACATCTCAGTTTGACCACCCGAATAATCATATTACCCTAATGAAGGAAACATCTGAAGTCTTACCATCCCCATCAATGTCATCATCACATTCATCACCCTGACCGTCGCTATCGGTGTCCTTCTGATCATTGTTTTTTACCAGACGGCAATTATCACAAGCATCTCCATAATCATCCTGATCAGTGTTCTTCTGATTGACATTGGGGACGAGCACACAGTTGTCCTATCAGAGTAAGGATACACGTAGACTTGATTAACCAGTATAAATTTGTCAAACGGCAGGGAAAAGAAATTGAGTCTCCTGTGCGCTTCACACGCAGGGTTTTGATTTTCTTATATATGGTGATATTATAACATTGCCTTTAATTAAGGTGTTGTTATGACCTCTGACCTCTGTGTTTAGTATCCCATCTCCATCTGCATCATCATCACATGCATCACCGATGTTATCCCTGTCTGCATCCTCTTGACCAGAGTTTGGAACGGTGAGGCAGTTGTCCTAGAAAACAGTTTTATTTAAGATCTCACCTCTGACAGAATGCTTTTGCACTTTAATTAATATAATGCTTAATGCAAAACATTTTTATACTTGTTTTCATTTGATTTTTAACCTTAGCACAGTTTCTTTCCAAACAGTCCAGTTTTTCATCAGGGAAGCCATCAATATCAGTGTCCGTTCCACATAAGTATCCATTCCCAGCCCATCCGACTCCACACTAAAGAGGATTACATCAGTTAGACTATGAGTTTCATATCTGATATACTGTATGATTCTTGACTTACTGCACATTCAATCTGTCCATCACGATGAACAATGCATTCTGCGCTGGCATGGCACGGATTGGGTTGACCATTACCACAGGCCCGCTCAGGTTTGCAACCTTTGACCTGATCCCCAACAAAACCAGGCTTGCAGTGGCCACAGCGAAAAGAGCCCTGCCGTGGACACACAATGACTCACATTAACAAAGAGAATGAAAAGAATGATGTTCCAACTTCCATTTCTCAAACGCTGTGGACTATTTATGGTGTGTTGATCAAACATTAACGTTACATCAAATCTGTTACCAGTATTTTATGCAGACTTGGTCCTTTCTTGTTATCTTACACAGTTATGTACACAGTTTTAAGGATAAGTAATGGATAATGTAAGGTTGTTATTGCAAAAAGAAAGTGCTTATCGGCGGCCCGACACCAAGCGGATATTAACCCGGTTCTTGTCCCAAAAATAATAAAACAATAAATAAATAATACAATAATCATCTAAATTAACTGGTTTTATTCAAGACAACTATTCCTTGATAAGACCTCATTCAGTCATAACTAAGTAGTCTAAGTAGACTAGAGTAGGATAAAAATATAGCTCCTTGAGGTAACTAACTACTTGCAAAGTCCCTTTTTTCAGTGTATCAGAACAAAACCACTTTTTGGATTACGCAACCAGAACAGATGGTACTGACAGACCATAACTCATCACTCACTGGTGTGTTGATGCAGTTGGAGTTCTCCACGCAGCCTCCATTTGAGTTCTCACACTCATTAATGTCTTTGCACACCTGCATACAAGAATTTACATTTGAAACATTTTATCCATTGAGTGCTTATATTTGACTTAAAAGACTTACATTTAAAGGTTTACTCCAACCCGAAATGTAAATTTAGTCATTAATCTCTTACACCCATTTAGTTACAAACCCGTAAAAGCTTTGTTTGTCTTTGGAACACAATTTTAGATATTTTAGATGAACACCAGGAGGTTTGTCCCATTGACTGCCAAGTAATGAAGCATGTCAAGGTCCAGAAAAGTATGAAAGACGTCATCAAAAAAAGTAAATAATTTGTCTCATCTGTTTCTCTCTGCATCACTGTAGCACAATTTTGTTAAACACACTACATTCACTGTGCTGTGTCAGTCACGCCACAAGGATGCACTGCTTTGGTTTAAATCAAAGCGTAAAACATGACTGTGGCTGATCGAAGAGCATACGCAGTTTGCACAAGTGAGACGAATTATTAGTTAAGTTATTTTATTTGCATACAAAAAGCATCGTTTCATAACAACGACTATTTTGACGATGTCTTTCATACTTTTCTGGACCTTGACAGTGTTCATTACTTGGTAGTCAATGTCCACCCAGTTTTCATCAAAAATACCTTAAATTGTGTTCTGAAGATAAACAAAGCCTTCATGGGTTTGTGATAAATGACTAATTGTTAATTTTGGAGTGGAGTAACCCTTTGAAATTTTTACCTGTTTATTGGCAGATGCATAAGTAAGTCCCACCCCCTGCACCTGGGGGCCCATGTACCCAGCAGGACAGGGGCCACAGCGAAAACCAGGTGACGTGTTAATGCATCTCACGCCCATGTGGCATGGCATTACAGCACACTGTACAAAGTAAAGAAACAGTAAAGAACAAAAATATTAGTCCACAGTGAAGTTTAAATGAAATTTTTTTCATTTTTTCCACATTCTACTAACATTAAGTACCTTTGCAACTACAAATCAACTATTATGAGACTACTAGCAGACTATTAGTTCCAAATAGTTGTTTATGGTAACTAAGTAGTATTTTTAAAGTGGATTATAAAAACTAAAGTGTTATTGTAAGATTTAAGTGTTACCAATATGTGTTCTTTAGACCCCAGACTACACCAAAAAGACTAGGGTGACTTCCTACTGGTGTTTTCAAAGCCGGAAAGGACAGTTGTTTTAAAGATAGATGGCGCTATAGTTTGACTTTACATATGAATAGAAAGTTATTTCGTTTTAATGGGATAAACTAGCCACATATTCAACATGCATTTCGTATTAAAATTTCAATACAAAGAAATTCCAGTTCTGAGTATATCTAGCATGAAAATGATCATGAAACTGAAGCACTGGAACATTGGACAAAAAGAAAATTACATGTAAGTTGTACATGTATTTTAGGCAGCCAAGACAAAACAGTGACAGAAATGAAGGAATGATACATTTTTTAAAATGGCATTGACGTTTTTACATTTATAAGGGCAACTTCTCTTACCTCTATGAATTCACACTGCACTGATGCTATGCTACGAGATTTATGTTTTAAATATAAAATATTGAATATAAAAATATGACATGGTGAACAAAAATGCAGTTATACCTATGAAACTAAAACTGGCAGTTGTTGGCAGCAACTCAATAAGAGAATCATTCAGGTGATTCATTCAATACAGCTCATTCCTTCAGGACTGTTTTTGTGTGATTAAATCATCAACACATCCGATTCATTCAAAAATGCTAAATCTTTAAGAAACGAAACACCACTATGTTGATCAGAGATGCAAAAGTTCTACTGTCTTAGGAACTCATTTCATTGACAGAATAGTGCAAAATACATCAAACAAGTCAATATTGTGTCTAAAAGGCCCGCTCACCTCATCAACATCTGTACAGTGAGTTCCATTTCCTGTCATGCCATCTGGACACGGACCACACTTCACACCGCTGGGAGTCATTATGCAATCCACACCAGGATGGCAAGGGTTGGGAACACATGACGGCTCTATTGGATCTACTGGTCTCATGCCTACAGAGGGACATAAAAGAAAAAACATGCAACCTTCAGAAGATACACTCTCAACTATGAATCTAACGCAAGCATAAGCTTAGAATTCCTCACCACAGGCTTCACACTCCATAACCGTGTTCTTCAGGAAAACAATTTCCTGTATCTACAGAGCAAAGAGTTTAATAATATGACAAAAAATGTATAAGAACTAATATAGGTCTTCAACAGACTGGAATGTTATGAAAATATATGTGTGAGAGGATAGGAGAGGTTTTATACAAATATTTTATACTCTTCCATCTTCTTCAGTAATTTAAGATGATTTACCTGTTGCTTCAGCAGTTCTTTGATTTCAGCAAGCTCCTGGTTTGTGCCTTTAATGTGTTTGATAATCTCTCCATCTGTGATAACAATGTAGAATCACAAAGCTGATTTATAGCAACATGCCCAGTTCCCCTAAACAGATTGTTTCACCCGATGTTTACCTATCTAATGTCTGGATGAAGCACTTTTATGATTTATTATTTATATTTTTGCAGCACCTCAAAGAATCTGTTAAATATCTTTCTTTTGCAGAAGCAAACAACACGAAGGTGAAAAAACATGAGTTTTTAGGTGAGCTTTCCCTTTAAGAGTGTACAAACTGTAAACTACAAACAGGACGCATTCATGATTAATGCATATACAGTAAATCTCCCCTCTGAATATAATGGCATTTCCTGCAGGCCATGTGGATGATTTATCACCATCTGACAGGAATATTATTAAGAGTAATTTCCAGGAACTCACTCGCTTCGATTGTTTATGCTGTGTTTTTGTGAATAGCAAAGCCCAGTCGGAGTCTGCTGCCTTGGCTGTGGCTAATGCTGGATCCCGTTGTCTGTGTTTAGACATGACCGTAACATGTAATCCAAATATCATGCTTCATTTTGATTAACCTCATGGGTGAACATGTTGTTATGACGGCAGATAAACTGTTGCAGTTGTGATTTATGAAGCTGGGTTTATGAACCACAAGAGCAGCAACACTAGAATTATCAAATCAACCTGAGTGCGTTTCTATCTTGCAGTAAGGCTGAGAGTTAGCTTTTCCACACTAATGATTGTGGTTAAATTAAATGAAAAAAATCAAAATAAATTAAAAATCCAAGTTTTAAATGTAATAGGAGGAGCTTCCGTCAGAGGTTTCCCTCCCCAGAGAAACAGAAAGGAAGTCTGCTCTTTCCATTAGCGCCATCAGTGTTTTCTATATGCATTCCAGGCTTCTACAAGATCAGGTTATCAGTTATTCATCCTGCCTGGTGGGTCACTAAAAATTCATCTTTATACTGCAACTGCACAAAACGAAACTGCTCTCTTCAGCAGTGCTACGTGTTTTAAAAACCTGCCCACGTTCTCATCTTACAAGTCACACAATATCTGTTAAAACATTCTACAGCTTTTTTTAATACTACATGAATAAAAAAAGGCAATGAGGGCATTACATATAATCTAGAAAAAATCTAAATATGAATATTCTCTCTGGAACTATCTTGCAATGCACTGTGTTTTAGTTTGAATTTGAATTGAAATCTGTTTGAGTGTGCACTTTCTTGTGAAGATGTTAATAAACCAAAGACATTCATTATAAAAAGATTTTTTTTAATCCTGAATATGTACAGAAGCTTGAATGTTATGTTTAGTTACGAGAACTAATAGAAAAGTGTTGCAAACCTTAAATGTTTGTAAATATGTTACTCTTTTACTGACAAACGAGCAGCAGTCAACTCACCTCTGGATACTCCTTGAGCAGAAACCAGAGCGCGGTGCAGATAAAAGCTGCAGCTGAACAGAAGAGTCCACAGCATGCTGAGTGAAGGCAGGAGGACCACAGATCTGAGCTTCTGAGTGTGTCTGTGTCTCTTTTATACCACCTCACTGACGTCATCCACAGTCTGGCTCCTCAAAGATCACACCTTTCATGAGGTTCATGTGTAACAGCCTTGAATTGTAATCACACAAAACAACACTCACACACACACATTGAGAATGCAAACGAACAGAGCTAAACATTAAACACTTTTTATAAGTGTATCCAGATGGGGTTTGCTAACATGATCTAAGTGTAAAAATCCCTAAAACATTTCTGCATTGTGACAATATAACACATAAAACCCTACAATGACAAAAAAACAATTACGACTCCAATGTGAGCCTGAACCACAAAAATAGTCGTTATTATCACAGGTATATTGGTTGCAACCAGCATTGTATCAAAATTATAGATTTTTCTTTTATTAAGTAAAGAACATGTTCCATTAAGATCTTTTTATATTTCCTAACCTAAATATATCAAACTTAATTTTTGATCAGTAATGTGCACTGCTAAGAACTTCATCTGAGCAACTTTAAAGACAATTTTCTATTTATATATATATATATATATATTTATTTTTCTCAAATATTCGTATCCCGGACAAATATTGTTCTATAACAACCCATAAATCAATTGAAAGCTTATTTATTCCACTTTCAGATGATTTATAAACCTCAATTAAACAAAACCGACCTTATATATACACAATCACCAATGATACACCTTTTAAGGACAAAGGGAAGAAATGTGATTTTTAGCTCAGCTTTTTTTTTTGTCTTTTACACATTTTAGAATAATAGCGGAGTCTTAAAAATAATATCATTATGGATTTAGGTGTATTTTAATTTGGCTTCTTCATAGAAGCAACTCTGTGTGTAGCTTCCAGCTCTGCACAGTCCAGTCATTGTCTCAAACGGCTTCACGAGGTGCATCCTGGGATGCTTTTTAAACAAAACTGGAGCTTCAAGCATGCTGAACACTTATCCTTCACTATTCCGTTTGTTAAAATGAATAAATTCCCGTTGATAAATGTTTTAGCATTGCCAAAAAAGATTTTGCTTTGTTTATTCTGCCATTTATCACATTTAGGATAATATTACAGCACTATATAATTGAAAATTGCATTACGTTCAGAACTCTTACATCATAGAGGTTCTCTGCACATTCAGGTTGGTGTGTTTAATGTAGTAAGTCTTGTTTGCTGATAATTGCATCCACAGACGCGGGTTGAATTCCAGCTGGCAGACCCTCACCATGTTCTCCCTCACCATGAGCTCTTCTGGAAAAACAAACACAGAAGTCTCAAGTCTGGTGCTTTTTTTGGGAATGACACAGTAAGGAAAACCAAACAGCAAAACATTTCCCTCTAAAGGTCTTTTGTTTTTTGAAGATTTCCATTTGAAGGAAAACGCATGTTAATGTTCTGAGAATTAAATCAATTTTATTTTAAATGACTTTCATTCAAGGGTGTCCATTTAAAACTCAAATTTTTATTTAAAAAGCTCACACAGAAGAATTAAGTGGTCATGGTTCCTGGGTCATGAGCTCTTCTGTTCCGGGGTTGAGGTTAAAGGTCAGCAATGGCAAACAAATGTGTGCTCACAAATCATCAGTCTTCATTTACAGAGATCACTAATTACTTTAAAAGATGCTTCACGTGAACTCTAATTAGCACTAAGATATCTTCTTTTGAAACTTTGAGAACGTATCAAACACAAATAGCATACAGTAAATCAGGTTATTTCATCCAACTTAAAATTCCAGTGTTTTGTTTTTTTAATATCTGCTTGGTAAAAAAAAAAAAAAAAAAGATTCAAATCACATTGCCTTACACTAGCACAAGACATTGATGCAAGGCAGATTACAATGAGGGCAACTGAACAGCTGAACTGTTTTAAAGCTTTATTACGGGTTTATGATGGTACATTTAAGACTTTTTAAAGACCTTTTTAAGACCAATTAAAGTTTTTTAAGCCTTAATGTAGCCTACTGTGATTTTTAGCATTATTACTGCAGTCACATGATCCTTAAGAAATCATTCTAATATTTTTATTTGCTGCTCAAAAATATTTATTATTAGTATTATGTTGAAACAGTTGGTGTCAGGTTTCTTTGATGAACAGAAAGTTAAGAAAAACAGCATTTATCTGAAAAAGAAATATTTTGTAACATTATAAATTCTTCGTTCGTTATAATGTCTTTACCATCACTGTTAATCCAGGGTTAGGGTTAGTAAACAGTATTTATTTATAGAATTGATTTAATAAAGGTTACAGTGTATAAATGCTGATCTTTGGATACATCAAAAAATCCTGAAAGAAAAATGATGATGATGATGATGATGATAATACTAAAAGTTTATTGAGCAGTAAATCAGAATATTATATTATCATTAATATTATATATATTTCTGAAGGAAAATATTACACTGGAGAGGAATATTGTTTTGAACACTGGAATAAATAACAAAAGAGAGTAAAAGGGAAAATCTAAATGTTACCGTTGTATTGTACATGGGTTTAAATAAATGCAGTCTTGGTGAACAGAAGAGGATTCTTCAAAAAAACATAAATCTTCAAAGACTTTTAACTGATATATTTGTATACAATTGGATAATTTGTTTTAACCAGCACCCACTCTCCTTAGTGCCCCTTTTTTGGTTTGGGTCACTGTCCCTGAAAAAAAAAAAAGCCCCAATACTGCATAATATAAACAGTTCCTTCTAGTGTTATATTTTCCTTTTTGCATAAAAATCATTAAGAAGTGCTTAAAT
>JAUCNO010000044.1:1209810-1225374 GCA_032353835.1 Enteromius viviparus
ATAGTGATTAATCATGATTAATCCACTGAAAATCCTGATTAATTTGATTAAAAATTGTAATCATTTGACAGCCCTAATATATATATATATAATTCTCAAATGCGATCATCATCATTACATTCTCATAACTGACTACAAATAATATCATTACAAAACTGCCACTGCTTTAAATTAATTCTGAAACAAAATCTAAATATTACATGAAAACCTAAATAAAATGTTTACCTTAGAGCTGGAATTTTACATTTGAAGCATGACAAAATACTAAATGGAAATAAATTAAAACTAAAAGTGCACTAAAACCAAAATGAAAAGAAGTTACTTGAACATGCAATAAACAAATAAAATGATCACAGCACATACTAATTTCTAATTTTTTCAGAAGCAAATTCTCATAAAAACAACAGTATTAAATAAATAATACTAAATGAACAACAAATATTTAAAAAAATTAAATTATTTTATTTAAACCCAGCATGAAAACAAATATGTAAATGTTTTACTTTTTTTATTACTTTAATTCAGAGAAGGAATTATTTTGTACTGGGCATAGCTGCCATGTATAATATCAATCCAAAACATATTAAAAATTGCAGATTGTTTACATACTATCACTTCTTGATCTGTTTTTAACACAAAATTACTAAAAATATCCCTTGATTTTCCCTCGAGACCCATGCTTACAAAGAGCAGCGTAAACCAAAAGTCATTTTGATGTAGAAATCTGTCAGATGAGACAACATCCAGAAAACCAGCAATTGAAAAGAATGTCACAATGTTAAGCTAAACAGGAAGCCAAAACAGAAGTACAGAAAACACATACCTGAATAATGTTGTCAGCTGTGGTCTCTATTAGCAAGGCTTCAACCTGTTCAGCTACAGGTGGTGGTGAGGCAGGTTGAGGGGTCGGGGTGGGCGGGGCTATAGCCACCTGTCTCTTCCTTCCCCTCTTGCCCTTCACTGGAGCAGCAGCAGTCTCTGTAACAACCTGTGCTCCTCCCAGCTCACTCGTACTAACATTGAGTGGGAGCGTGAGTCCACCAGGGAGCCTTACAACGTTAGCGTTTACACTGGCATTATTCTGCCGTCGCTTCTGAGAAGACGGCTTGATGGCCACCGTCTTCTGCTGGGGGGCTGGGGCCAGAGGGGGCGGGCCAGGCGTGGCAGTCTGAACTGTGACGGGTGAGGTGATAATGGCCTGGTTGGTTCCGGGGATGATCTGGATCTGTCCTCCTTGAGGCATCATTTGAATGGTCTGAGAGCCCTGGAACTGAGGAATCACTTGGTACTGGATGTTGGCAGTGGATGTGCCTGCTGGACGTGAAGGGCTCTGAATAGTGAAGACAATAGGACTGGCCCCTGACGAACCCAGTCCCGCGGGCAGCTGGATAACATTTCCCTTCGTTGAGAGGAATCCGAGGTTTTTGGGTGGAGCTGGGGCAATAGGGGCGGGTTTGATCGGATGTAGGCGGCGTGTGGTTGACTGAGACGGTGGCGTGCTGACTGGGGCCTGGGCGGCCGGAGGCCCGATCTTACTGCAGGTAGCCGCCAGAAGCGCCAACGGGGAGGGCTGAGAATCCTACATGAGAGAGTGTTGATGCACAATTAGCAGCAGGAAATATTTAACAGAGTTTGGCTAACTGCTTTTGTAAGAATGCAAGGCCAGAATACATCACATGACTTTAAAAATATAAACAAATAAAAACAACCTGTTCTAAAAGGGGCTCGACATGTTTGATCTCTGAGGACTGGATGGATTCTGGATGAAGATATTTTTATTGCTGTTACACCAATCGTTTAACCTACTCCGGCATTTTCCACTCTCGAAAAGAGACTTTTAAAAAACGCTGCAGACCCTGTTTTAGTTTGAAAATGCTGGGGTTGGGATTCTACCAATGCATATCTATAGCTCTACCTGCATGAATGGTCATGTGACATTTTAGGTTGTGTAGTGTAAACACAGACTGTTTCTGAAATGCAGCGGAAGCGCCAGTGTAAATGCAAATGCGTTTCTAAAACAACATTTTACAACTAAAACACACTAGTGTAAACGGGGCCTAAATATTTGATCAGAGTTAAGTGTACCAGAGTTCATATATACCAGAGTATCCATTTCAAAATAAATATCTATATCTACATCACATTACTAATATTACTTATTTTTACATTTCTAAAAGCATACAAAATTTAACTATGCATTATTACACCTTTTTTCGGGTCCAGGGTTCCTTAAGCTTAATAAACAGTCATAATTTTATGAATTTCAACTGAAGCCCAATTGTATCAGACAAAACACTTCTTATTCACAAGCGAATTCACAAACAATTCAAGTTCTCACACTAAAGAAATCAATAAAAATGATAAATATAGTTTTTTGTTGTTGTTTTAGTTTCAACTGTTATCCAGTTATTTCTACATTTACCTCTTTTTCATTTATTAAAAATGAGAATTGTATCACTAACGATAGCAAAACTTACATAATGGAAGATTTTTCTCAGTATTTCTAAATACTGAATGTCTTAATTTGAAATGTATAAAAACAGAATAACCTGTAACTGTCGTTTTATAAAGCATTTCAAATGACTTGATAACCTGAAAATAATTATTGGCTCATCCGTTTAACATTTTATCATAATTGCATCGCTAAGAAACAGTCTAATAATACAGACAAATGGGACCTTACTTGAGAAGTGGTGGTGGAGGGCTGAAGATATTCACTGGGGCTGACTGCGACAGTGGTGGCCATACTGTCCTTTTGATCTGTGAGAAGAAGATGAATCTATTAATGCAAACAAAACACCACAACTCTCCAATCAATCAATTTCTATTTGACAGTGAAAATGCAGTCAAATGAATTCTGTGCCTAAGACTGTGCATGCCTGCAGTGTCCTTTTTTTCCAAAGCAAATGTTTGCATAGAAACTGAGCAAATCAAATTGATTGTTCTGTTTAAAGCTAAATAAACAAAACAGAAAGGCATGCACTTTCAGTTATGACTGGGCAGCTAAGGAGGCGTTACCTGTGATAATCTAAACCCTGGAGAGGAGTGATTCAGCGGGACAGGGTTTAAAACTCAATCCACTAATAGCACACCATAAGATGTTCTCAATCCTGGTGCTGAAGTGCTGGGCTTCATTAGAACTAGGGCTGAGAGCTGCTGCTCTGGTATATATACACATCTATGGTAAACACCCAGCACTGAC
The DNA here is from genome assembly GCA_032353835.1 of Enteromius viviparus. NCBI lineage: Eukaryota > Metazoa > Chordata > Actinopteri > Cypriniformes > Cyprinidae > Enteromius > Enteromius viviparus. The sequence continues at coordinate 1,213,013 of JAUCNO010000044.1, forward strand.
CTCATTGACCCCGCATGCACTAAGATCTCAGATCCCAAACGAAATAAACATTGGCTGTCAAAGCTAGCAAAATTAACTTTTACATTTATTAGAACGGGATCGAAATCATAGTAAGTCTAAATGAATTACACCACAGTGACCTCTCTGCCATCATATTTAACGGTTTTGCAACTTTACATGAAGAATAACTTGCTCTCCCAACAAGCTAATCGGGTTAAAAATAGGGGCTGATAAACAAGGCTTGTGTATTTACAGCAAAACTCATTGTGGGAGAGAAGGAAGTGGTGTTTTTAAGCTTATATAAAAGCAACATAAAGCTTAGTTAAAGCTGCAAGCTGAAACCAGCGGCTAACGCTAACGGGCTAAACGTCAGATGCCTGCAAGTGGTTGAGCTATGCTAACTGAACTCTTTAAAATATCTATTTGATCTCATAGTATACTGTGTATTAGCCAGTCGTTTACACCGTTGACGTCTTTCTGCGAGCATGCAGTAAGCTATTCAAAGGCTATTCTGTCCGCGGACAGACAGACTCGAGAGTGCGCTGATGGAGGAGGAAACTGCTGGCTTAGCATGCTAAATGCTAACTAGCCAGATAAACTCTTCGCTGCGGAAAATAACCGTGATTCCGGAAGTGTGCATTTGGTACAATCGCCGTGCCACGCATGTTTTTTTAAACTCGTGTGCGCTAGCTACGACATAAAATATATATCGGTTCACTCGCTCAAGAAAATGTTTAAGAAAGTAACATAGTAATATAAACACCAACGTTATAATTCCTACCCACCGCTCATGACGACATTCACTCTCCGTGAAGCCTTGAAGAGCCCACACGAGATTACCGCCCCACCCGCGACCTCTGGCCAATCAAGGTACTTGTCAATCACCGCGAGCTCGCGAACCTGACCAACCACAGTAAGGCATTTGTTTGATTGACGTTTGTTCCGACCAATGAGATAAGGTAGTATTACTTTGACAGATAAAGGATATATTTTTGGCCAATTGATTGTCGAGTTTCAGGAGAAAGTCGGGCGTTGTGAAGAACTCAAAATAATATATGCCGAGCCAATAATAAACAGGATTGAATTTCATTGACGTTTAGCTCGCCCAGTTAGAAATGGGTAATGCATATCAATCAAAAGTATTTGACAAGAATTTTGATCGATCAACCTGTACTTTTGTTACTAAAGCAGGTGCTCCATAAGAATATATGGTTGTATATATGGTGCATCTTTGACATTTGAGCATCACATTTTGTATGCCATTTGTTTAGTGACCCCAATGTTAGTAAGATTTAATGTTTAGGCATTGTTTACTGAATAAACGGATGGAAAAAATGTTGAACCATATTCTGGAGACGAATTTTTCTCAGAAGTGTTAAAACATAATTTTCGAACTTGCACATTCGGAAATAAATAATAAATACAAAGATTTTGTCTACATTTGTAGAAATGCATTACATTTTCTGTTAGGGTGTGGGTTAGGATTGGGTTATAGTATTTAGAACTAGCTGTATATAAAAACAATAAAAGTTCATTCTATGTCCTCGTTTAGTTTGCTAATTGTGTGTGATGTGCAGCATAAAAATGACTGTAGTGTCACCATGACATAATGACAGTAGCAGATAGTAATGCAATCATAGTAAACCATTATCACAGTCAAATCCCATGGTATTTTAAGGCAAGGCATTCCAGGGAAAAAGGGTAAAAAAAAAGTAACTAATAGATGTCACCATGCCTTCCCAGTTGATTCTATTATTGATTCACTACATTTATATTCACAAATCTTTATGAAAAGTTATGTTTAAACGTGAATTAATTTGCATGCATTTCCTCAACAGAAATCTGAACATGAAATAAAGCGGGGTTTAAAATTCTTTTGACATATTAGAATGTTTTTTACAGAGAGAATTTAGGATATATCTTTATATCATCCCAAAAAATCAGAAAACAGCCAGAACAAAAACTTTTTGTTGTTGTTGTTTTTTTCAAATAAAATGTTGCATAAAATCTGGCCAATGATATATGAACAAACTTCTCCCTAAAAAGCCTTAGAATATAAATAGGACAAACTGGAAAGTGTGTGGAAGTGGAGATTTCTAGCTCAGTGCATGAGAGAAAACCACCTTATATATCGTAATTGAAATCTACAGATGAAGTGTAATAAAATAACACGGTATGTTTTAGTTGTTTTCTTTCCACTGGTCTGAAATATAACATCATGCCAATTCTTAAAATCTCAAAATAAATAAGTGAATGGAAAGACAATGTTTTTGCCTGTAGTGCCTTGCTTTAATACAGAACATTTTTAAAGAAAATCTTGGAATCACCATGATGGTTAAAAACTCAATATAGTGATCTGCAAAGAAAAACAGATGTGTCCAGTGGCGAGACCAATCTAAATTCCAGCAATTATAATCTTAAATAATAAATAATGTGAAAAAGTCATCAAATATACCACCACTTATTTTCAAGTTTACTTTGTATTTTACTCAAAATACAGTTCATGTGGCCTGATCAGACTGAAGGAGTTACAATCAGGGAAAGAACAAATAAAGGGATCACACACTCCACCCAGGGGTCAGGGGCCCGATGAGGAAAGAAAGAAGAACCAAACAGACGGATTCACAAACTGGCCAGTTTAAAAACTCCAGTGTAATATAACCTACAGATGAAGGCTTTTGCTAGTTCCCCAAGTCAAAGGTCCTTGATCGTTTTTGTTTTGTTTTGTTTTTTTAACTTAATTCTTTTTTTAAGTCCACTGTTTGCTGTCCAGTGACCTTTCAAGTCTATAATGTCAGTCTCTGGATTTATTTGCCTGCTCAACAAAGACAGTATTCCAGCACTCCTCTGTACTCCCTCTGTCCGCGGATTGGTCAAAGAGGAGGGGCCAGTCGGCTGATGTTCATTGGCTTCTGCTGGAAGACTGGCAGGGAGTTGGAGCAGAGCTGTGCACCAGGAAGTGTCCATGCGCTGTTCCATCTATTATCCACACACAGAAATCCTAAAAAACAATCAATTTGTGTTCAGTTATTTAAACATACTGGCACTGAGCTCAAGATAATGAACGTACAGTAGATGCAGGTACGTACAGTGAAAAGGAGCCATCTGGCTATGTTTCAGACTCGGCTTCCTGTTCCACACCTGCTGCCTGGCGCATGACTTTGATTGACAGGTACATCTCTTCCTCTGGATCATAGTAATAGAACTTCCTCAAGTAGAGGATGAGCGGTCTAAAATAAAAAAAGAATAACATTTACTCTTTATATATATATATATACATGTATACTAAAAACTACTTTAAATGTTATGCATGCTTATTTCAGTAAAACCAAACCACACGGACACTCATGCAAATCATAACTAAAAGTTTGCTCAGTACTGACAAAAACAGCATTGTAAATAATTTTTTTAATAAGTTTTTTTGCATAATATAGGTGTGTACTGTGTGTATGTATTATGTATATATAAATACACACACGCATGTATATATTTCAGAAAAATGTTGCTTTTAAATATTTAATACACTTATATGATATAATTTATATCAGTATGAAAATATACATGTAAATATTTTCAAAATATATGCTGTATCTGTGTGTTTTTATATATACATAATAATTATGCACAGTACACAAACATATATTACGTAAACAATAACTTTGGATGCGATTAGTCATGATTAATCGTTTGGAAGCACTATTTTATACATTTTGGTGAATATAATTTACATAAAATACTTTTAATAGGGCAACTGAATGCCATATTCTTTATGTATATGTTAAACTGTGTTCTTTACTTAATTTAGATCAGAAAAATGAATATGACATATATCTCCTATATACACTCCACTTTTTTTGAAAATAAGCTCATTCTTCAACTTCCCTAGAGTTAAAAAGTTGAGTTTTACTGTTTTTGAATTCATTCAGCCAATCTCTGTGTCTGGCAATAGCACATTTAGGAACTATACTTTCATTCAGGCGTAATAATCAAGGATGTTTGTTGCCGTATCATGGCTGCGGCAGTGATATCACGGGACACTTGAGGAAAATAGTCCCCAGGTTGTAAGACACGCTCCCTGTGCAAGCAAGAGTCTGCAAGGTCTGGCTGTTTCAGGCGATGCATGATATCACTGTGCCTGCTGTGTTGGAGAGTTGTAAAATTCAAATAAAGTGGAGTGTTCCCTTAAGGCATGTTTCTTGAGCAGTAATTGTCAAGTAATAGCTGCTTGAAAACTCAGCTTTTCAATTGCTGAAATAAATGACATTTTAGAACATTTGAAGGTTTAGTTCTGAAAATTCTGTCATTAATAACTAACTCTCATATCATTTTAAACCTGTAAGATATTTTTGATGATATCAGAAAGCCATCTGTCCCTCCATAGACAGCCACATAACTAAAACGATCACACATCCAGAGACGTAGTAAATACAGCAATAAAGCAGTCCATGTGACATCAGTGGCTTAACTTCAGTTTTGCGAGAATATTTTTTTCCCACAAAGAAAACAAAAATGGCATAATTTCCTGAACCATTCTTCTCTTCTGAGTTATGTCTTCCACCATTTTAGAGTGTATTACAATGCATATGTACATTTTTATTTGCCAAAAATAAAAATTCTCCTAGCATTGCAAAACTAAAGTTGATCCACTGATGTCACATGGACCGTTTTACCAATGTTTTTGCTACATTTCTGGAGCTGGGATAATTTCAGTTGTATTGCTGTCTATGGAGGGCTCTCTAATATTATCAAAAATATCTTAATTTATGTTTCGAAGATGAACGAAGGTCTTACTGGTTTGGAACGACACAAGGGTGAGTAATTAATGACAGAATTTTCATTATGGAGTGAACTAATCCTTTAAGGCATTTATTTAATAATATTCGTGTTTTTGATCTAATAAATGCATCTTTGGTGAGCACGAGACTTTTTAAAAACATTACCTCGGAGACCTCAAACCTCTTAATGGTAATGAATCAGAACTGTAGGTAAGGCAAATAATGTAAGGTGTGAGTAAGTCATACTTTGGAAGGGGCAGCTCCTGGATGTGGTCTATACGGACGAGTTGTCGGATGCAGAAACGGCACAGATGCTGGAGTGATTTCACATTGCTGAAGCGTGAGACCGGATAGAGTAGCTGCACAGGGGTCGGGGGTAACCCTGAAACAGATACCACATGTTTCATTAGGCTTTTGCCATTTAACCACAATGTAATAACGCCTTTTACTTCTATGCATATTGGCAACTACCTGAAATAAAACAAGTATTATAATGATTCAAACTGAAATAAAAATAAATTAAAGCTAATTAGAAATATAAAAAATGCTCATTTAAAATATTAATGAATACTATAATAGTATACAAGTAAAACTATACAAAATACTACACAAATACTACGCAAAGAGCCAGTGTCAGGCTATGACTGCACTGGGATCAGTGCAGTCTACTGCAGTCAGTCACAGAGGCTAACGAGCTAATCACCGCCAGCTGGATGTCATTTGGTGAGCAGATAAAAGGCCAGTTCACCAGTATGACAGTGGCGGTGATCGAGGTAACAACACCAAGGTAACCACTGCTCTACTTACCTTATGCCTCATAGTTCACGAAGTGTTGGAAACTTACCTGTCTGCTTACCTGAATTCAAGTTTATGTTTCATGTAAACCAATGGGAGAAAACCACAGAGAATCATAGTAGAGACAACGGATACTGCTTTCTATCCTGGAATTCCTGGACACCAGCACTTACCACGAACACTAACCTGCACTACGAGCACGCTATCACCTAGCCTATTGTCCAACGGAGCTTTCTGAGTGAGTTAAGGATTTTACTTACCAGTGATTACTTACCTGTTACTCCTTACCTGTCTTCGCAGATGGATGTCAAAAAATCTTCACCCTCTCTGGAACCACCTGAAAGGAGATAAAGATACACATTAGAATCATGTACTTACACAGGAATTGTCATAAAGAATGTGATGTTTTACCGCTATTCACTGGAGAACTGTGTACGCTGTGTGACGATCCAAAGTCATCTATTTCCACAATCCATTTCCCTCAAAGACTTTTCTCATTTATAATAAACATCATTCAACTTACCTGCTTGTTCTCTCCTCCTTACACCTGAGCGTTACAGTGGGTTATATCTTGTGAATATATTGTTTTCTCCTTCATGTTTGGTATCATTTTAAAAGTCTTTGTGCGATTGGTAAAATGATCTAAATTTTACAGCAATCGTTTTATTTTTTTGAAAGGTTGAAAACTTTTATAGAATTAGGAACCCACTAGGGGGTGTGTTCCCTCCCTAAAACAATAAATGGAAATCTCCAAACAGGTGCGACCCTAGGGTTGCGAGAACTTCTGACAAACCAAAGGTCTTTTGTAGTTTTACAACTTATGGAAAGATTTTTTTGTGTGGTCTGGAGTATTTAAGGAAAAGAGTGAAACAACATGGGGGGAACTCTGTTGCCAGAAACCCCCATGCTGTATGTAGGAGAGAACTTCTGGGGTTTAGCCTCCAGATACCTCTCATACTGCAGTGTGTCTCCCTGAAAGTCAGATATGCCTTTTTGATTTACTATGTATTTTTCTAAATTGAAATTTAACTGGAGTCTCATTGCTTAATTGTGTAATTGGCATGACATAATTTTACATGACAAACAAAATAAACATAATTTCTTGATTCATTTTAGACTGTCGAAATTTATTATGACCAGTAGATTGCAAGAACGCTTTTGTGCGCATAAAGATACGGCCAGGATAATATCAAACTGAAGGCTTGGGGAAGCGGAGCGGTAGGCACGTTTCTCTGAGACCTCCTGATTACTGCTTATTGCTGAAGTTGACACGTTGGGTATGGCAAGATTAAGTAAACTATATTTTTTGCATAAAGCAAGCAGTAGGCGGCAGGTGAAGAAAATATTAATCCCTTTCAACCTCTTAAAGTGCCCATGTTATGCTTTTTCAAAAATTATTGTTCATGCAGTGTGTCATGTACCTGTTTGTGAACATAAACTATCTGCAAAGTTGTGACGCTGACAGTGCACGATAAATAAATCTTTCTCTGTTACCGAGCCACGTCACTAGATAACATATTGTGCATAATGTCCGCCCACGTTCTATGTCGCAAACTGCTTGACCCCCCCCCTAAACTGTACAATTTCAGTTTGGATTACATCAAGTGAAGAAGACGCTGTGTCCTGTTAGAGCTAATTTGTTTTATATGCCCGTCTGAAAGATGAATCTACAAAGAATGAGTGATTAACATTAATTTTTTTCAACAACACCTCAGCAGTACAGTCTCTTGTTGTGTTCGCATCATTTTACTGATGACTGCTTTTCCAATCTTGGAGTACAACAAGATATTCACCAAACGCTTGCCCTTAAAAGAAGGATCCGAGTCCAGTTTATTTGGACTGGCTTGCTCCTCTGAACTTCTAACTGTAAGTAAGATTAATAATTGATGATTGTATTATCTTGTGATCGTATTTGTGTACGTGATGTTTTGTAACAACCCTGCTTGTCTTCGTTCAGCTGTGTGGCTATAATGCAGTCTAAACATTGTGATTGATGCAGCTTTACTGTCTGTCTGTCTCATCATGAGTTTAAGACCCTGTTTACACGAAGGGAAGAAGCAGGTATTTCCCTGCGGTTTGGTTATACGCCAGAAAATGCTTAAAGCCATGTGAGCGCCATATTTAATGTTACATAGGTTTGGCATAGTTATTATCGCACTCTACGGCGTATTTATGCAGGTTGATATAAATGACAATTTTTTTGAAAATGATGTTGTGTGCACAATGTTATTATTGAAAACGGAGAGGAGGAATTATTAATTTCTCTAAATACCTGACTATGTGTAAATGTGGCCTAAGTAATGATAAACTATGGCTTAACACAGTTTTATGCTTTATGCAAAGCTGCATTTCACTACATAGAGGTGTGCCTGATTCGCTTACAAAAGCACTGTCCACGTTCGTTTTGGTTCAAGCTTTAAGTCTGTGGAGCGCTTTAGTGGTAGACCAATCATACAGGACTTCGCCATCTGACCAATCACAGTGAGGGTTTATGGGAAGGAGGGGTTTAGAGCCTTTGAACTGCTTCACACGAGTCGTTTATGAATCATTTAGAAATGGGGTAAAATAAATATTTTTATAGAAAACTAAAGTGTTTTTTAACCTTGCATACATGTAAACCTGTTTTAAGACACTCATAAAACAATATTAGCCACCTTTAAAATGGCATAATAGGGCACTTTAATACTGTTAGACTTATCAGTTAGACTGCTTTATTCACCCCAATCATTCATCATTTTTTTTCCCAAATCTGGTGTTTTTTTTTTCTTCATATCGCAATATAGCAGAAAAACTAAATATTGCAATGTTTATTCCACTATCCTGCAGCCCTAACACATAGCCACACCTCCAGGTGCTCCTCCACCCCTTTTATACAAACCCAGGTTTTTTTCACAACCTCTGTTTATAGTTTTAATGACCTATCATAACAAGACTGTAGAGACAATGATGTCGTAAAAATGATGGATGTTAAAATTACAACTAAAACTGCCGTATAATGCATGCTACAGGCATCTCACCTGTAAACTGCATTGCTAATACTGGCCTGTTTTGTTTTTCTTGAGAATTTTTTTTTTTTTGACAATAATTTCTTCTGTATACAAAAATGCAAAGGAAAAACATTTATTTTTAGTTATCATTGTCAAGTAAATATCCTTCAAACTTTACATTTTCAGTCCCCCAAAACACTAATTTTGTCTATATGAGTAGCCAAAATGTATAAATAGTTGTTTCTTTCAGTTGAAAATGTTGTGTAAACGCCCTCATAGACTGCTGTTACTACCTGTATTTAGTGCTAACCACTGAAGTGTTTCTATTCAACTAAACTAGACCAACGGTAACACATCAAAAATCCCCATTTGTCTGGCTCATCTGTGTTTTACATCCTCCTGTATGCAAGGAGGTTGTAAGTCATTTTAAGGTCTTCCTTGAGTGTTCAAATTCTTCTTATCATTTATGTTATTGACTTGTCCTGCCATAGTCATCATGATATTGATTTCTGTGTCTTGTGTATTGCAGTCTTCTATGAATTTGAGGTTCTCATTCTAACATTAAATATTATACACCCATGCACATTTGTCTGACTATGTTAGTGAGGACATAGGCGTCTTTTGATTTTTATCAGCTTAATGTTTTTTATATCCCCTAGCCCAACCCCTGTACCTACCTGTCACAAAAACATGTGCAAAGCATTAGATTTAAACAAAAGCTTGTTTTGTCCAGTTTATATGCCATTTAACCAGTAAGTAAAAGTCCGGGTTGTCCTATTATTTAACTATATTATTAAGGATCTGGCTATTGCAAGTAGTCTACATACACAAAAGACACATTCTCTACATTCAGATTAAATAAATAAATAAAACCCTGCCATCCAGCATACTAACCCCAAATAAATGAGGGTGTAATTGAGGCTGTAATTGCAAAACATACAGAAACAATTCTGTGTTATGACCTCCATCACTGCTGTTAATAGACGTAAGTGTTTTCGCCTAGTTAAACTGACAGGAGCAAAATTGCACTTCTGCAGCAAAATTAGACATATTCAGGTTGTATAATTGTTCCTTTAGTACTCAGAGCACATGTTTGTCAGTAGATTGATGCACCATAAATCATCTGTAGGGCTGCACCTGCTAGTCTGAACAGTCTGTCAACATGATGTCTGCCTTAGCGGCCCGAAAACACATTTCATTAGAGCGAGAAGATGACATGACAAAAAATAAAAAGAAAAAGCATTCCAGACGAATCACTGAAGCAGCTGTCAACACAGGAAGTACTAAAAGTATTGGGTAGCTTTTACTAACTGAACCATCTGGCAGTCAAGGCACCAGGGAGTGAGTTTATACTGAAACACAGGTGGACTCACAAAAATCTCCAAATCCACAGTTCAGGTTTCTACTCACTGGTACGGGCTAAAATTGTACATTTGACCAGCGTTTAACGCTGTCACTTTTTGACTCATAGTGTAATATATATGCTAATTTGCTTAACTCATCAGCCTCTATCTTTGGATTGCTCCTTCTATTAAGAAAAACATGTCTAAGATAATATGAATGTGTAGGAGTTTGAGAGTTATTACCAAAGTGAAGTGAAAAAAGGGGGTGAGTTTTATATAGAGCTGATTGGCTTTTTTCAATTCTATCTTTTTTTTGCATGAGCTTTAAAGACATAGAATAGCAAAAGGTTTATTTGCCAAAATAGATAACTCTTAATATTTTTTTAACAATTTTCAAAAATCATGTTTTTTCACTGTGAAATCCAATTAATTAATCAGTTGGGTTATTTTGATTATGTTACTAAGAGACCAAAGAATAGCTAACATCTAACTTAATAAAATACAATGAAAAAACATTATAATATAATAAAATAACATAAACATGATTTTTGAAAACTGTTTAAAAACAGATGTTTTTGCAAATAAACTCTTCATATCATCATCTGAAACATAACACTGTACATGATAGGTAAAGAAATTATTATTATTATTATTTTTTTTTCCCTTACTTAAGAGGAGGATAAAAGTTGGCATAGCTGCAAATACATGTTTTTGAGGATGGATTTGATTAGGTACTGCATGTGTTATTTGGAACGAATTATATGCGTTCCTAAATCAAGTCAACAGGAGGACAAATTTAGCAGCACGAAACAATGAGCACTTCATCTGGCGCTAGAATCTACAGAACCATTTCATTCAACACCAGTTTCTGACTGCTACACTGCAACAAACAAGGATGTTAAAAAGCTTTTCTGTCAGTCACCTCCCCTGCCCTAAGAGCCTCATTATTTCTCTCATGTAACCACTGCGGCTGATTCAGGTCCCCTCTAACATCGCTTTTATACAGTGCATTTCTTCTTCTATTTTAAGCCATTATAATTACACAAAGGCTTTACAACACGATCAGAGTCCCTGGGTTTAAACTGCTTTGAAATCTGTCAGTGTGACAGAGATGTGAGATTCGGGGGTTTGGGATGGGGATACATAATCATTTAAGCAGCATTTCATAACTTTATTGCCCCTTATGAGAATAAAAACTATCCTTTTAACTTAATCTTAAAAGATAAAATATCTTTTTCATAAAGCTCTGCTAGCATGGACTCATTTGCACAGGAATCTTTGACAAAATATTCAGAAACAGTCTGCAAAATGTAACCATTTGTTAACAAAGGCTACTAATACACTTTTCAAACATCATTAATTTTAATGTATATGAGTTATCTCAATTTGTAATACTATTTTATGATTACAGTTTGACCCAATTGTTTAAACACAATTACTTGTACTTGAGACACGACTACAACATGTAACTGATGCACCAACCCCCTGAACCAATTCTGCTAAACTAAAAGCACAATTCCTGCTTTACACTCAAATTGCAGGTTTAAAACACACTTTTTTTGAAACACTACACACAATTCTCTGCATTTAGCTCAATTTTCATGAAGAAAATCTCTTGTTTTCAAAAGGAACACACTGTCATTCAAAATTGTAAAGTCAGTTGCCCTGTCACACATACTTGCAATTTAGAAGTCAGAGCTTAATAAAAGGGCAACAGGTGAGCTCTTCCGCTTTGCAACAATGGATGCCAACGTTAGAAACAGACAGAGCCAGAAGAGTGAGAGTATGAGGAGGAGGACAGGAAGGATGAGGACGAGGAAGAAAAAGGAATGTAATCTCTGAGGAGATCAGAGCCACTTTGGTTGACCATGGTCTAACAATGAGAGAGGCTGGGCAAAGAGTACAGCCAAATTTGAGCAGGTACACCGTAGCATCCATCATCCGGACTGTAGGAATTGGAAAAATTGGATAAAAGAAATTTGAATCCTTCCGGGAAAACTGGACTAAGAAAAGTTCTTGCACGCCTGCAGATGGCATGCAATAAAAAAGTAATCTGGGATCTTCAAAGCTGACCCTCAGGACCGAAAACAACCCCCTAAATCTCAGAGCCCACAATTATGACCCCCTTCCTTCCCAGACTCACTATCTCTTGCATTCACAGCTGTTCCTTAAGAAAAAGGTCTTCCAGAAGAAATAAAAAATTGTGTGTCATATTTTGTGAAGATATTGTTGTTTCAATGTCATATTTGGTGTCAATTCAAAGGTCCAAAGATGAGTGGTACAATGGCCTCAATTTCACAGAAGTCACTTACATTATTAAAACATTATTGAAAACTTGTTGTTAAACTAACGTGGTTCGAACGATGGAGATGCGACCGTGTTCGGGAAACAGTCGTGTTTAGCTATTTCGTTTCTAAAACAATGCACCGAACTATGGTGGTTTATCAGCGAGTTACATCGTT
>JAUCNO010000044.1:1225474-1239552 GCA_032353835.1 Enteromius viviparus
GACATTTTTACAGATTTATTAAAAAAGAAAAACTGAAATATCACATGGTCCTAAGTATTCAGACCCTTTGCTGTGACATTCATATATTTAACTAAGGTGCTGTCCATTTCTTCTGATCATCCTTGAGACGATTCTACACCTTCATTTGAGTCCAGCTGTGTTTGATTATCCTGATTGGACTTGATAGGGAAGCCACACACCTGTCTATATAAGATCTTACTGCTCACAATGCATGTCAGAGAAAATAAGAATCATGAGGTCAAAGGAACTGCTTGAAGAGCTCAGAGACAGAGTTGTGGCAAGATACAGATCTGGCCAAGGTTACAAAAACATTTCTGTTGCACTTAAGGTTCCTAAGATCACAGTGGCCTCCACAATCCTTAAATAGAAGACTTTTGGGATGACCAGAACCCTTCCTAGAGCTTTGCCGTCCAGCCAAACTTAGCCATTGAGGGAGAAGAGTCTTGGTGAGAGAGATGCTGTGAGAGATGACTGTGGTTGAGCTCCAGAGATGCAGTCGGGAGATGGGAGAAAGTTGTAGAAAGTCAACCATCACTTCTGCCCTCCACCAGTCATGGCTTTATGGCTGAGTGGCCCAACAGAAGACTCTCCTCAGTGCAAGACACATGTAAGCCCGCACGGAGTTTGCTAAAAACACCTGAAGGACTCAAAGATGGTGAGAAAACCTTCTCCTGAGTGGGCTACTTCTCCTCAGGACCTCCGACTGGGCCAAATTTTTAACTTCTAAAAAGTCAATGACCCAATGACCCTTTTCTGTCAATATGGGGTGCTGTGTGTACATTAATGAAAAAAATGTACTTAAATGATTTTAGCAATTGGCTGCAATATAACAAAGAGTGAAAAATTTAAGGGGGTCTGAATACTTTCCGTACCCACTGTATAGTGCGCACAATTTTTTTATTTTTTTATTGCATGTCATGTGCAGGTTTCCATATAAACATGTTACCCATAATCTTCCAAGAAACAAAAAAGGGCTTCTTTTTTGTACCTATTATCATCCTGCACCAGCAAACAGAACAATTAAATGTTTTAATTCAGTGAAAGTGGCTCGGAATCCTGCCTGCAAGTGATATTTGCAGCCTTACCAGGTACACGTGAACGTAGGAAGTAGAGGAATTTCCCATTTTTAGAGTGCATGATGGCTCGCTCAATGAATTCCACCACAGAATGGCAGCGGTCTTCAAATTTAGGATGGCACCATAAACTGAAGGTTCCTGAAGAGTTAAAAACAAACTTTTAGTGAAAAAAAACACACTGAATTTTATTTTCTAAAATGATATGTATTTTTAATCTAAAATATTTGTTTTCTTAAAGACAGAAACATTCAAAGTAAAAAGATTAATTTATTTAATGCATGTATTATGTATTAACTTACGTACTAACTTTTGTATTACTAAGTACAAAAGAACCTGAAACATTCACAAAACCCACAATCATTTCTGCAGTCAGTGAACCTAGCGTGTGTTTGCAAGTTCACAAAAATACTAATTTGCCTAGACAAACCGACAAAACAGGTTTAAAACGGAAACCAACATGTTTCAGTGTAACGCATAGGAAATCTAATGAGGATGTGAAAAAATCTACCGGCTACTGGTGTAACTGAATTTAGGAATAACCGTCAACCTGGAAGTGGTGAAATCTAATCTGTTTTTTCAGGCAGTGTAGTCAACACTGACCGTTTATCTGACTTCAAACCACTAGAGGATGTGGTTTAGATCAGGATTTCATATGTTTCTAAGCTGCACTATTTAAGTCCAAAAATACTTTAAGCGCGTTTACAAATAAAAAAAGTGTACTACTGCTTTAAATTGTTGTTTAACACTACATTTAATGTGCTTTCTATGGACATAAAATCACTTTTGTGAATTTCTTTTGATGCGGACATCTTAACGTCTTTGATCCACAAATGTTAGGGTGGCCAAAGTCCATGCCAGGATTAGTTTTGGCTTTGTTTTCATGATTGCTAAAGGTAATGATTGAAAAGTAGTTTGACCAGTAACATGCAGGTATTGTAAAGAACGGCCCAATCATGTGTGTGAAAAGGTGGGATCTATGGTCAAAGCGACGTAAATATACAAACATATTAATTGTGTACGAATTAAAGCGACATGGTTCAGTGTTTGCCATCAAAATACATCGAGAGTGTTTTGAAAGCATAAGGAACCGTCTGTATTGCACATGCAAACAAAGCCAAAACCTAGATATTTTAGGTTATATAGAAACCCTGTGTGTGTGTTTACCTCTGTAGTGCTCCATACGCGTGTGATGTGTGACTCCCTGCGAGCGAAAGCTGAGGCTGAGGATGTATCGTGGGTCTGAACTGTCCCGCACCAAAAACGAGCCATCTGGCTTTCCTCTCAGCTTCATTTCGGCATCCTCCCAGTTCATCGGCCCCCAATACCAGCCACACTGCAGTCGCAGACACACAATGACCATACAGCAGTGAAAAACCCACACAAAACCCACAACCAGGAAGCCACAGTCATATTTCATTTTTAAACAGGTCTGTAAGTGAAGATGGCGCATTATATGACATTATATGTCATCTGAGTGGAAATCTTCAGCTGTTATTGTCTCTCACCCGCTCCAGCTCTCTCAGGCTGGCAGTGAAGCTGCTGGAATCGGCTCCTCTCAGTGGACACATGATTGGGGGCGGGGCCACTCTAGCTGGGGCAGGAGTCTCCATTGGTGATGGGACCGAATGTGGAAGTGCCCGGAAGAAAGCATCTGAGGCACAGAAAAAACATTTTTAAATGCAACAGCAAACACTGTAAAACTAGTAATACTGTGAAACGATTTTTTATTTCTAATAATCTTAGAGGAAGTAAATTATTACTGTGATGGCAAAGCTTTAGTAATATTTCAGAAATCTAATTTGCAGATTCTCTGCTCGAGAAACATTCATTATTCTTTAAGAAATAGAAAGTTTAAAAGAACACCTTTTATTTAAAATCTTTTGCAACAATATGAATGTATAACAGTATAACCATACAAAACAAATAACATTTTAAAACATTTTAGATTAAAATGTATTCATATACAGGAAAGTTACAGGAAACCTTGGGCTCTGTAACTGAGGATTTTCCATTTTATTGTGACAGGACTATAAGTTTCTGTAATGTCTAATTTAAAGTTATTAGAAAAGGCCATTTAAACAATTAGACAATAATTAAATATACATTATTTAGATGAATCCAGGGCTAGTTGTCACATTTTTCACACCAGTGAATATTTACCAGTGTCATTTCACTCTTTTTATCTTTCCAAAAAAACATATTCACCTTTATTGCCCAGGAAAAACTATGCGTTGTCCTTTTGTGACAACATGCCCAAGTTGTGATTTATATTGTGTTTACTTGTTTGCCCAACAGCTGATTGGTGATTCTGATTTCATAGGCTTCTTAACTGGGTGTAGAATACAAAACCAATGCTAATTTACCGAAATCCCTTTTTCTTTCCCCCTGTGACAACTTGCCCCGGTCTCCCCTATAGCACATCACACTGCAGCACACTGATGAAATGTCATATCAACTACCAATAAACATCTTTAATCTCCTTTATATCTTATACATAAGTTCTCAACCTCAATATGAGACACTTAAGATTGAACTCTACAGACTGACACCATCGCTCACACTTCCTCTCTTTACAAACGCACATTACACCGCCTTTTTCTTCTGAACGGCAGGAACTGAAAAACTAAACCACACGATCAACCAAAGCCTTTGTCAAGCAAAACGATACATGTGGTGGTGGGTGACATGTATTGTCTTTGGCTTTCACAAGAATACCACGTTTAATGAATGGAATAAAGGTGCTTCTGAGCACAGAAACTGTGCAAAGAAAGTTTCTTCTCCAAAGAAAGGAGAAGGGGAGGTTAGAATCTGCTCTCAGAACCAGAAAGACACCCTGAAACACATACACACACACCGCCCCCTCCACTGCACCCAAGTCTTACCATTGAGGCTGAGACTATGCTGGATGGTGGCGTGGAGAGGGGGAGGAGGAGGAAGAGGCAGAGGGAGAGACTGCAGGGAGGCCCCCATAACACTCACTAGGAAAGGCCCAGGCTGCGGCCCACCTATATCGTCTGGAAAAGAGCAGGAGGGAGGGTTCAGAGCCAGGAGAATAAGGAGATGTCACAGAAAAAGAAAGCAATAGAAGGGCAGACAGAAGCGGAGAGAAAGTTCAGGTCTATCAGAATGAGACAGGTGCCACGGGCGATGAAGAGGAATCAGAACATGACTGAATTCAACCCTAACACCACTTTAGAGCGAAGGGATGCCAACATCCTTCCTTCTTGCATATATTACCAGAAATAGATCAAAACGCAGCCTGACTAGTGAAACTAACGTGAAGATAGCATTCAATGACCTGCGCTTATGTATTATGAGTAACATGTAGTTTTGCGTGTCTGAACCATAAAGAAGCAGGACAAATCCTCTAATTATGTGACAATATCTGATCCTCTTATAGCACTTGAAGACTAAGACACCGTGACAGGAAGCACATGACACGGGGAACTGCAACGTTGGGAAACAACACGGGCGTCTGTAAAAATAAATCTGCACTGTGCACTGAATCAAGCACTCATGACAATAAGAAATTAATTTCTACCCATGCTAAAAAATGTACTAAAAAATTTTCCGGGTTCAATACAGTGCTGTATGAGATACTACGGTAGCTTTTATTAACACATTAATTTAGTTGTCACTAAAATTTGTAACTTTGTTGTATGCTTTTGTAATTTTTATATGCTTTAGTGTGTTATTTTATGTAATTTCAGGTTATTTTTGACAAATCTCATTATTTTTGTTGTTGTTGTTTTAGTTTAATACAATAATAATGCATATTCTTTTAAGAACATTCGTCATCCAACACTTTTAAGTAATAATTGCCACAAAAATGATACTCACTGATTCAGCTTCACACGATGTGAACAATATGAATGTTAACATGACTGCAGTGCGGGAAAAATCAGCTGCTAACCTTTTCAGTGTAAAGTTATATCCAATTTTACAACTTTGTTGCATTGACAACACAACACTGTAAACTTAAAAATATCTGTAATATTGAACTAAAAACATTATAGCTCAAAAAACAATAAGTGATTTTTCATCAAATTAGTCTTTCTGCTTTTAAATAAGTTCCTTCCACCAAAATTAATTCCATGCTATTAACACAAAATCATGTAATTGAGCTTAACTTGTACTTAAACCCAGAATATTCCCTAAAACCTCCAACCTAAACATGATAACCAATCAACTTCAAACACACAATGACTGAATAATCCACATACCTAATCACCTCATGACAAAGATTGCTTCTTCATACAGAAATAATAACTACACCTCCAGTACTGCGATCATTTCAGCCTTCACTTCCAAACACTGAGCTGATGAACTGGAAGAGCGTCAGAAGAGGCCTCACTTTATCAGAAACGAAACTGCTCGCCTGTGAGCCAAACACTGGTGAAATCAAACCACAACTAGACCTGCACAGTAACTCACTTTAAGTGGTGCCTCTTTGAATTTTATGCTAGCAGAATGCAATCAGAGACTCTGGTAACCATGAAATGAAAAGAATGAAGTCTGAATAAGAAAGGGAATTGAAAGGACAAAGTGAAAGAATGAGCATGAGGGTCGCCGTCCTACACTGCATCCTTAACATCTGCCTTGGGTTTGATCGCAGAGGTGAGGAAAAAAAAAGTGTGACACGTATCTCAGCAGTTCCAACACATATTTTGAACTCAGACTTTAAAAAAAAAACATAAAAAAGTCATTAATATATAATAATAACCTTCAGTTAATATCCTACATTCTCATATCACTGTTTCCTTTTAAAGCCACACATATTTGATCGGCAGGTGAGGAGAGATGAGCAATTATAAATGTAATCTGGTTAAATGCATATGCTGACCATATTTATGTATTTATTTTAATCCTCTATCAACACATTTCCATCTTCACATTTTAAAAACAAACTGAAAGCCCCCCAGACTCCACCTAAAATTTGATATTTATCTCTTAATATATAAGTTATCATTTAATTTGACATATTCGTTAATGTTTGTTTCAGTCAATGTCCTAGATTTAGTGCACAAACACTTATTTATAAATATTTTGAATCTTTTATTACTTGATCACCAAAAAATGATGTCTATATGTAGTGCCCTACCACTTGTGAGTGAACAGTTCCTAAAATGGATATTAATTCCATGTTCAAAAGTTAGGAGTCGTACAACTTCAATATGCGTTGAATGAGTAATGTTACAAATAAACGCTACTCTTCTAACGCAGCCTAGTTGAAAAAGCATTTATAAAAATCTGACCAACTCTTTGAATGGTGGTGTTTAAAAGTATAAGTTGAGAGAGATACAGAAGTAGTCAGTGCAGAGGATAAAGGTAGTGTACCGCGAGGGATGGGGGAGAAATATTACGAGAGTGTGAAACAGATGGAGATGTGAAAGGTATAAACTAAGGAGAGCAGAAACCAAGGAGATGTGTGAACATCAGTAATGGGGCTCACCTAACAGACTGAGGCTCCGCCGAGGAGGAGGTGGAGGAGTGGGAGGATGAGGGGAGTTCCTGCCTCTCTGAGAGATGTCCACATCAACCAAAGACACCGTCTCTCCTGTGACCACACCCATAACACACAACTTAAGAGCCATAAGAACAACATTAAAAGCATTCGTTACAAAAAAATGTTACAGCATCATAACAAAAATTGGCCTAAAATGATTCATCTCATCCAAATCGTGTGGCTGTGTCATTATATTTGCCATGCACTGTGTAAGCTTATTGGTGGTTTGTTTTATTTAAAGTGTTCCTTTAGCTTCCACCCTATCATGTTCCCTTAAATCTTTGTTTACCTGTAAAAACGGGATTAAAAGAGGCCGCAGAAAAGGCACTTTGTGCCCTTGTTAGTCCAGGTTGGCTGCAGAAAGAAAATAAGCAATTTAACACAGCATATCATTTTGATTAATTCTGTTCTGCACATTAGTCTAAAGAAGTATAATAACATAATAAAAGTCTTACAGAAACTCCACCCACCTGTGATCAACACTGATAACTACCAAAAGATGTTATTTTCTTTAAAGTACAAGTTGATGATCAAATGAAATGTGTTTTACGATAGAATGTTTATGACAGAAAAGATATATTTTTAGTTCAACATTTATGTAGCAACACAATTTGTGCTAAAAAAGCAAAGTGCAAAAAGTGTCCCATGTCCTGATTATTTTTAATCACCATCAGATAGAAATGTTAACTTTTAGGGGCAAATTTAACTATAGGTTAATGGTCAGTAAACTATGAATGATAATAAAACCCAAAAACCCAATAAAATCCAAAGTGGTTTTGGAAAGAGGTTTATGAATTAATAGTAAATTAAGGTCTGTGTTGTTCTGCAACTTAAAATTAGGCTATACACAAATTTAAAGCCACGGTACATACAATAAGTTACTAACCATATTTGTACTACAATGTTTGTCAGAGTTGGGAACGTTAATTTGGAAATGTAATAGGTTGCAGATTACAAAGCTTCCCTATTTATAATGTTATAAGTAAGCATTGGTAATGTAACTGGTTATATTTAATTACTCCCTGATTATCTTTCTGAATGTACAACAAATGTTTTCAAATGTTAATCTTTTGAAACATTTAAAGCAGTCCTAAACTACTGAAACACTGGTGTCTGATATTTTAAATCTGGGAAAGAAATCAATCATCTGTATATGTGTGTGTGTAAAAATGTTCAGATGTAACCCCCTTTGTTATTAATATTTTTACACATGATTTTTCTCAGTAGCTAGCGGTTTATAGTAATTAAATTACGTTATTCCATTACTCCCCAACATTCTGAGGACATCCTATTCATCAAGCAATATAAATAACAAGTACTTTAGATTTAAGATGTGTAGCTTGTTGTATGAAAACAAACACAAAATTGTCTTCAATTTATTAAGCACAGACATACAGTCACAGAAGAACATGTAGGCTATAGGTGTAAATAAAAGTAGGCCTATACAAAAGATTAAAGCTCTTGCACGGTAAGGTTGTTTTGGGCGGAAGGACTCACCTGGTCGTGTCTTGTTCTCCACCGCTTGCACCGGACATGTCAACTAAACTCCCCGCCGAGGATATGGAGAACGTGACCGACGGTCTCTTGTCCAAAATGTTGTTAGAGCCACTACAGCTTTTAGTTCTGAAAAGTTTGCTCAGACGAATTTTAAGCGAGCCCTTCCTGGATTTCCCTGGTACTTTCAGAGTCTTCTCTCCTCCGCTCGCAGCGGAAAGATGCGCCCGGGTCGCGCCCCGATCCGGCCGGGCCTTTGGCGTCGACGCCTGGCTGGAGCATGGGGTACCCTGACTGGGTTCGGTTTGGGACGGGACCTCGGGAGTTAGTTTGTCAACGGCAGGAGCCTGAGGCCTGGTGTTTACAGAGTCTCGTAACAAACAACACGCCGGCGAGCAAAGTCCTCCGGACACCACCGAAGGGAAACACTTGAGCGCAAACGCACCCGGCTCCGCGTTCTGATTCTCGGTCTTCTGGCACGCATTGATACCCAGGCCGTTTACCTCCTCTGACCCGAGGCCCTCCAGCACCAGCAGCGCATCGCTGGTCTCGGTTGGGTCCTCTCCCTGCCTGATTCCAGCCGAGCCGAGCACGCTTTGACACGAGCAGCGCTGCAACTCGCCATCCTTCAGCAGAAACTCTGTAACCGGAGCGACTCCCAGCTCGCCGAATTTCCTCGCCAGCTCCAGCACTGGACCGTCGGGCAGCTGATGGAGCTGCCGCTGCGCCATCACCGAGCTCGTTTTGTGATCCACAACCGGCGGCCAGTCTTGGTTGTCGGTGATCAAGCGATGCCGGTGGCACAGCTCGGCTCCATCCGTATCCGTAGCAACCGCTGGCAGCTTAAGCTGCGGATGCAGCGTCCATGTAGTCGGATGCTGAGCATCCACAGCGCCAGACTCGGAAGCGAGCGCCGCTTGGTCCTCAAAAGCCCTGCGCTGATCCTCCGAGCTGCTCTCGGCGAATCCCTCGGAGTCTCTCGATATGTTTCTGAACACCAACAGCTGAGGCCCCATTCCACCCCGGTGGGTGAGATCGTAACCGTGGGCCTCGGCTGAATGGAGAGGAGGCGGCGGCGCAGACAGCGCAGGTCTGGTAGCCATCACTCCCGCGTCAGGTGCCTCCGGTCCGCTGGCCTGAGGAGCTTTGTTCACCACCGATATGTGCCCGTGATTCTGCGTGCATTCAAAGTTCCCCTTGATAGCCACCGACGACAGATTCCCATTCTCCTCGTCCAAGCGGTCATCCTCGGCCGCGGAGACCAGGCGCATCAAGACAAAATCGGGAGACATATCTTGCGCGTTGTTCATTATTATTCCTCAATATACTGAAGGAATGAGCGATATCAGCGTTTCACATTGCTTCCAGTCATGAGATCTCGCTCGTGTGGTGATGATGGTGGTGATGATGGTGATAATCCTCTTGGTGTTAGTTAGTTAGCCCCCTTTCTCACTCAGCGCCAGACAATTAGTGCATATAAACTCTATTTTAGTCGCTCCTTCAACATTGCGCACGTCCTCGTCTCATTTCGCGTCCGGCCTTAAAAACCTCCACGGGTCTTTGTAGGGTCATACATAACGCTTCGTTTCACGCAATCCTAACGGCGTCTGTGGTCACATTACTGTCGAGGCCCCACCCGCTCGCTCACTTCCGCAAATTCGATGCGTTTCGTGTTTGGTCTTATCGGTGCCATTGCTGTCCACTTGGCTGCAGGCTGTGTGCTGTCCCCCTTAGTGACGTGCACCGTGCTGTAACGTTGCTTTCTTGTCATTTACCGCGCTGTTGTCTGGAAGATGGCCTTACCCACTGATGTTTATGATGCATCAATTGTAGTGGAATCGCCTTTCCGCACGATTCCAGCGCCAGCGACACTCTCCCTGCAAATCGGTTGCGTTATGAGTCAACGACAAATGACTTGCATGATATCATCATTTGTATAATGACTCTCATCCTTGTGTAGCTACTGAAAACGCAAAACATCAAGCAAGAAAATATCAAATACCATGCTGGACATCATATTTTGTAGCGTGTATAAATATAACTTTTTAAAATAAATTTAAATTAAAAATGCATTGGTTTTATTTTATTTATTTTTTCCGTATTAGCCTACTAACGCATAATATGGGATATTTAACCTATATAAATTAAAATGCTAGAGTTTTCATTTAATGCAAATAATGTGCTATACATTTGGAAAGAACTAGCAAAATCCATTTTAGTTTTATATAAAACATATAATGTCTAACTGCAAGGACACGTCAACTTTCCAAAAGTATTTAATGTCATCTACGCCTATAGATCATTGTACGTATGCATATGGCTATTAAAAGGCATATAGAGATACAATACAGTTATTGTTTACATTCACCCATTGTTCTGTGGTCAAGGCTATTCATTTGCGCTGTATTTGCGAAATGCGCTTTCAATGATGGACCGAATGGTGTCGCTGTACACAAACGTTTACACATGCCCACAAGAGCCCTTTAAAAACCTGCCATCTCATTATAAGCAGAGAGGATTTTATTACAGTTATGGGTTTACACAAATATCCAGAGAAAATGTGTTTTTATAAGAACGTTGTAAGAGAAATATTACATACATTGTCATTTCCAATTTAATGCATACAGCTGTGCACAAAGATACATCCATCCATAAAAAAACATTTACACATTTTATTGTTTTGATCATTGTGGGCATGTATATAGATGCACATATGTGTACGGCCCCAGCCTCTGCAGTCCTGAGTGGGGGTGGGGCCCCACAGGAATGAGTGTTGAATCTCAGTACCCAGTTGCCATGGCACCAAAACAAGGATTCGCCTGCATTACCCAGTATGACTGGATTTGTCTGAATCATCTCTCTCTCTCTCTCTCTCTCTCTCTCTCACACACACACACACACACAGATCTGACAGACGTTCATTCATGTAGAACACATGTGGAGCATGTTTTTTTCTTCCTTCTAATTTCCCTGATTGTTGCACTAAACGTTTGGCAGTCCAGAACGCAGTCCATCTATCCGAGATTAACATTTCAGTGCACTTTATCTGCCAGGCAGATGCACACTTGTAAACCGCCGCATGCACATATTCACAGATGCACAAAGTTGCACGCACATACACAGTCCGTAAAAGACCACTCATGACTGACCCAGCCGGGGAGTGTTGGGTTAATCCACAAAGCGGTGAGATTCTGATGCATACCCCAACAGAGAGGATTACCCTCCCATCCTCTCATCCATCAGCCCATCCTCATGCACATACACTCATCATAACAATCCAACATTAACAGATGTGCCACTCTCAGCGCTCGCCACTACCGGGAGATTGGGAGAGATGGGAGAGAGGGACAGATTTGCACAGCGAGTGAACAGGTAAGCAGAGAGAAGCAGGGGTATGCTAACGGTTTCTCGTTCGTCCCTTGTTCTTACTACGGTTTCTTGCAGGCCTGTTAACTCCACGCTGTGTTGGTCCCAGCATCTAGGGTGGACCCGAACGACTGAGTGCAGGACGCATGGCCTCCTTCACCTTCACTTTCAAAAATGAATAACCGGTCCGTGCATGAACGCACACTTAATTGTGTGTGAAAACAAGACACTGTTGGCAGCAGCAAAGTGCAGTTGAACTCTACCAGCACTGACATCTGTCAATCAGACAAGAAGAGGACAGAAAAAAAACAAGGATAGAGAAGACAAGAACCCGAGCGTCTTTCAGGATGTGAGTTAAAGCAAAGCTGATCTTTACTTTCACAAACAGCATTGGAGGAGTACTTGCTTTAAGGATGGGTTGGTGTGTTGGACTACTACCTCTACTTCTTCTACTTCCCAACCTGCTCTCTGCTCAGATCACCACTGTATCTGAACTTGAGGACACGGCCAGCTTGGAGTTCACCCCAACTCCTTGTCCTACTGACCCAAATACCGTAGCTGGAAAGAGCTCGTCTTCCAGTGCTCGACCATCTAGTCCGGCTCCGGTAACAGTGAGCACCCAGGAGGACCAGTCTGCCGCGGAGAGCTACCTCTACACTGGCAATTCGTCTACTTTGGCTGCCTCTACATGCACAAAGAGTTTCCAGCTGCCTGTTCGACTGGGATCTCCGCCTAGAGACCTTCTCCCTTTCTTGCACCAAGCCATAGCATCTCTGACTAATGCAGCCAACTTTCTCAACTTGATATTCCAAGCTAGTGAGCTGAGGGAAACCAGTGTACGAGAGGATATCGAATGGTACCATGCACTGGTGCGGGCCATGCTGGAAGGGGACAGGCCGGGCCTGGTCAGGCGAGCTTTTCTAACATTCGACGCTGATCCCACGATCCAACAGCCCCAGCTGGTGCTCCGTGCCTCCAAAGGCACAACCCAGGACATTCTTCTGGAGGACCTGACGTCTGCCTGGAGCAGCTTCCGTCCTCCTGCTCCTGACCAAAGCTGGTTCGATATGTTTAAGTCCAGCTCTTCACCCCTCCATACCTTGTCGAAACGTGTTCTTCTAAATGACCTAAGCACCCTAGACACTCCCAAGTGGGCACGTGGGGATAGTTATGTGATCAATAGCAGTGGGGTTCAATGGGGCGAAGCCCCTTTTCTTGAGTGCGTTGATGGACGTTTTTTACCCGGATGGCTACTCAGTCTCTCAATGCCATTTTATGGGTTAAAGCCGGACCTCAACCCAGAGTTCAGGTGAGTGCACTTTCATGCCGAAATGGTTTTTCAAGTGTGTGTGTGTACTCATAAAAATATTTATTAGTGTCAGTTCACTTGAAGGGATAATTTGTCTAAAAATGGCCATTCATTGTTCACATTGATTACTTGTGAAATTTCATTACTTGTGAAATACAAGTAATCTGATTAATTGCATTACAGTCTTCCATCAGTACTGTATCTTTGTTTTGATGGTGTAGGGGTGTTATCCGTGTCGACGTCAACATCCAGGGATTCAGTGTGGACCAGTGTGCCAGTGGAGACTTCTGGTTTGCAAACACACATCAATGTAATCGGACCAGCATGGAGGTGAGTGTTCAATCATTTCATATAAGACTTATTGCAGACACCATGGGCTTCCAGTGTTATTGAGTTTAAGCAACACTTTACAGTAAGTTTAAATTTCTTAACATTATTTAAAGGGACAGCTCGACCAAAAATCATTTATTTCCCTCATGCCGTTCCAAACTTTGCTATGCGAACACACAAAGAAAGATAGTGTTTAGTATTAAAAATATATTAGTAAGGTTGTCAGTTAATCGTGTTTTTAATAGGCTGTTTTTGCATGGCTGGATTTCACTAACCAAGGACAAGCAGGGCTAAAAAAACACATTCCAAATGTCAAGAGTATGTTTATGGTAAAGCGGTTTATTTTTATGTGTGTCTCTGTGAGCATGTTTGAAACTCCACTGTATTCATCTAATATTTTTCCAGTAAATTACATCACTAGATCTTTTTCTTTCGTATTGATGCTCATTAAAAAATGTATACTATGATATGTATACCTGGGCCAAAATAATCATTCTATCATTAACCCCCCCTTATGATGTTCTAAACCTGTACATAAAAAAATGCAAATCAGGAAATGTGTTTTTTAAATTCACACAATGAAAGTTAATGATAACCAAAATTGTTTGGTTACCAACATTCTTCAAAATATCTTCTTTTGTGCTCCACTGAATCATACAGGTTTGGACTGTTCTTTCTATATGGACAATAACTTCAAAACCACACACTGTTTCATTAAGCCTGTCGCCATCAGATCTGGCATCTCTCTATGTATATTATCTGGATATTACGTTTAAAATCCATTAGTACATCACCAGCTCGTTATGTTGCTGGATTGTTATTTACATTTACCATTTCCTGTTTTCCATCACCATCCTCCCACTTTCATCCAGACCTTCTATTTAAAGATGTGAGCACTGGGTGCAGGATGATCTGAAGGATTAGGTTGATTATACTGTGATGCTCACACACAGAACCCCCCCCCCCCCTCTCTCTC
>JAUCNO010000044.1:1246583-1258062 GCA_032353835.1 Enteromius viviparus
CCTGAGTGGAAACTTGCTTAGTGCATCAGATGACCATGTGAGTGATCTCTGTTCAAAGCAGTGTTATTTTAGGATTGAGATACTACTATAGTTTTTTATTATATTTTAAATGAGTTTTTTTTTTTTTTTTTCAGATTTATATATGATTTATATGAATATTATATTTATATATGATATAATTATTAGTAATCTGTGTGTGCATTTTCCTTGATAACAAGCAATTTGAGTCAAACCACATATTGTTTCGCAATCGCAAATTGCAATTTTGACCTTAAGAATCGCAATGTGACATTTTTCCCAAATCGTGCAGCCCTATGCCAATTATTAGACTTTGTACTTGAAACTTGTATGTTGTAAGATCAAGCGTTGTTCAACTTTTGACTAGGGTTGTAATGACTACAAATTAAACAATAGATCATGATAAAAATTATGTAGAGTTATTTATGGAGAAGTTAAAATACAAATGATAATTTATTAATCAATTGTAATTTTTTTTTTAATTAAATGTGAGGTTTACCTTTTTTATGAATCTTTTTCAAAGCTTTATTTGAACATTTCAAACATGCTATTAGATAAACTGAGGTCAGTCATGTTGTCATTTAAAGTGCCCCTATTTTAGGTAATGAAAGGTTCATATTTTAGTTTTTGGAGTCCCAAATAAACAGGTTGGCAATGTCAAAAATACTTACATTTTCTTATAATATGCATTTATTTTTACCTTATTTGTTCAACGACCCCCAAACAATACATTTTTCCAAACCCCTCTAGTGATTGGTCGATTTCATTTAAAGCAGTGTGAGCTTTTAATGCTACAAAAGCAGCACCTAGTGTTAAGGAATGAATTTGCATTTTCATTCAGACAGCAAAAGACCAACAAGTGGGGGAGCAATATGCTAATGTGTCATGTTGACAGCTTGTTTAAATGATTCAGAGCCGACTCTTTCTTTTAAGAGACAATAACTTTATACACGGGGCACTTCTAGATTTAAAACTTTGCAGGATGTTTTTATTCACTAAGAGTTGTTACACACTCATTTCCAAAAATCCATAATAGTGGCACTCTTAATATCCAGACATCAGTGGTAATGTTTTAGTCTTCATGCAAACAAAAGGTCGTTTTATTTGTTGTTGATTTTAGATATAAAACATGGTGAAATGATTTGACCCAGTGCTTTTTTTGAACATTTTCAGCACATTTTAAAAATACTCTGATAATACTAATAATGCTAATTAATTTGGTCAATATAATCATGATAAGAAATTGTCATTCTGTTGCATCCCTTCTTCAGACGATCTGTCTTTGGGACATCAGTGCTGTTCCAAAGGAGGGAAAGATAGTTGATGCCAAGACCATCTTCACAGGGCACACAGCTGTGGTGGAGGACGTGTCCTGGCACCTGCTACATGAATCTCTGTTCGGCTCTGTGGCTGATGACCAGAAACTCATGATGTGAGTGAGCTGGGCAGGAATTGATGAAATATCCCAGGATAACAGTTAAATGTTTAATCACAATTATTTAGCACGATTAGCATTTACTTTATTACAAATCCCAGATTTAGCTGCAGCTTCATGAAAGAAAACAGCAAAATATCTCAATAGAGGCTGTTAAACTCCAGCCTACATGTTTGACAGTGGTTTCTGCTCGTTAGCACTTTCTTTGTATAATCAGATTATCACAGACAATCATGTTTAATAAATCGAGAAAACCAGGTCTATAGGTGCTTTTTTAAATATATATTGAGAGACTAAGATGGATTACATGATGATATGTCTGTCTACTACAGCTGGGACACACGATCCAATAACACATCAAAGCCTAGTCATTCTGTGGATGCCCACACGGCTGAAGTCAACTGCCTGTCCTTTAACCCCTACAGCGAGTTCATTCTGGCCACTGGCTCAGCCGACAAGGTCTGTGATCTGAATAATCACACATGCACACACATCTGTGAGATGTTTTGATTTAGAGATCCTTCCCCATGTGCAAACATACCCTAAAAACCCAAAGCATACTTCACTTACTGGTTTGATGTGTTTGTTTGTGGCTGTAGACTGTTGCATTGTGGGATCTGCGTAACCTGAAGCTAAAGCTTCACTCTTTTGAGTCACACAAGGATGAAATCTTCCAGGTAACGCTAAAGATTCTATTAGAATGTATCAATATGTGACCCTGGACCACAAAACCCTTCATAAGTGTCAGTTTTTATACAATATCTAGAAGCTGAATAAATAACCACTTATATATGGTTTGTTAGGATTGGACAATATTTGGCAGAGATACAACTTTTTTGGAATCTGAGGGTGCAACAAAAATAAGTACTGAGAAAATCACCTTTTAAATTCTTATCAATGCATATTACTAATCAAAAAGAAACATGATCTTTACTTAACATTTTAGTGATTTTTGGCATGAAAGAAAATACATTGACCCATACAGTGTATTTTTGCCTGTTGCTGCAAATAAACCCCAGCAACTTAAGACTGGTTTCGTGGTCCAGGGTTATATATTTAATCCAAGAACAATGGGAACAGTTTATTGCAGCAGTTATGTTGCTGCTCTTGACAGGTCCAGTGGTCCCCCCATAATGAGACAATCCTTGCCTCCAGTGGCACAGACAGACGCCTCAATGTTTGGGATCTAAGGTAAGATTTTATGACTACTTTATATTCTGTTCATTCCTGACAATCGAAAGATTTTCATCTTAATGCATATTCCTGATGTTAATGTGAACATGTGACTATATTTAGATTAATGGATACCTCAAACATATATTGATTTTTATTGTCACATGCATGTCCTGTAGTAAAATTGGAGAAGAGCAGTCTGCGGAGGACGCAGAGGACGGGCCGCCTGAGCTGCTGGTGAGTAAAGAAGGACTTGCTGAAAAAAAGCTATAGACTCTTGATTTCAAAACCAAAGCAAGACCATGTTTGCAGTAATTTATTTAAAAGTTTAAACGTTAGTTTGACAATTCATATATATGAAATAATTATTTTCTTTATTTCTTTATTTATAGTTTTCTTTAACTTTTATGCTTGAAATGTAATTAATTTCCTGTAATTTCCACATGATGTTTCAGAAATCACTCTGATATGCTGCTCAAGAAACCTCTTTCTGCTTCCTATTTTTGTTTATTTTTTAGTATATATTTTCAGATAATTCTGTGATGAATGCCAAGTTTTAAAAGAAAATCATTACATTAAAATAAATATTTCAAAATATATTTTGTTACATTATAAATGCAGCTTTGGATCAATTTAGTGTCCCCTTGCTGAATAAAGTATTCATATCTTTCAGAATCCTGTAGAAACCACTTAATATGTTTAAACGCTGATATTTGTGGCATTTACAGACATCTAATGTCAGGACATTTTAATTGTTTTGGCAGTTCATTCATGGTGGGCACACAGCTAAGATCTCCGATTTCTCCTGGAACCCAAATGAACCTTGGGTAATCTGTTCTGTGTCAGAGGACAACATTATGCAAGTATGGCAGATGGTAAGTTCAGCGAACACAGTCCTTTGGAAATGAAAGTTATTAATAAACTGACTTTGAGTTTCTGATCAACTTTGATATAAGGATTTGTTATGAATGTCATAATCTCAGACTAAATATCTCTCTTGTCTAGGCTGAGAACATCTACAATGATGAAGAGCCGGACACCCCTGCATCAGAGCTGGAAGGGCAGGCATCGTAACTGATCTCATTAAATATCTACAACCCTTTCTCGAATTCCCAACTCCTCAGCTTTTCCTTTGCAGTATTATTCAGTATATTCCATACCCTTACTTCCTTCTCCATACATACCAGATACGTTATCCATTACAGGGTCCTTCTGTAGACACTTCTAAAAGGTTCACCCATAATTCATTGTGGTAGAGACGTTTGGCCTCAGATGGTTTGGAGAAAGACTGCACCACTTGTTCAATCACTTCTGAGAAGTTACGGCCTGGTGTGGCTTATCAGTTTTAGTTTTTGTGCATAAACCTGGTGTCAATTTGCAATAAATCTTTTGTAATAACTTTTAAAATGATTTTTTATTCCTAAATTGTTGATAACTCTCTGTACTCCACTTGTGAAAATAAAGTACAGATCAAAATTTTTTTCCTGTGTTCTTATAACAGTCCTTAAAGTTCATTAAATAGTACTTTGTATTAGTAATGCACTAAAAAACAATCATTTCAAGCTAACATGATGAAAACTAAAATAGTGTTAAATCAAATTAATCACTGAAATAACAAAAAATTCTTGTGTAGTTTACATTACCTTTTTAATAACACATTTAGTGTTCAAATATGAACATTTAAACGCTGTCTAATGAAAAATTTGTGAGAAAGCACAAGGTTATGTGACATCGTAAGCAAGCTGTTCATTGAGCGAATACATGACACTTTTCAGCAAGTTCTTTTCCTTCAACATACATTCTGATGTTAATTCATGTTTAGTTCTTGCTATAATTAGTAGTAAAGAGGACAATAAAAACAGTTCCTTGAACTGAGACCCTACAGTGATTTCTGAGGACAAACCAAAGAGCAAAAACTAGTTTATTGCTTTTATTTTGTGATCAATATTGAAAGCTGCAAATGTTTCATATTACAAGCAATGCACAAAGTTTTTAGCGATTAGGGATGATGGCAAAAATAACGATCAGCAAAGTTAACAGAAAACAAGATTAAACATCCGTATCAGTTAAAAGTGAGAAATTGTTAATCCAGCACTATCATCCCTTCACACAGCTGACGTGCTGTCTTTACGAAATGGATGCAGCCCTTCAAAACGGGGTTTCAGCTACATCACTAGTTTGTGTCTGGACATGTGAAGACAAAAAGGTACAACACCGTAAGGAAAATTCTACAAAAAGTTTTTATTGAAAAGCAAGACAGAACTACAAGAGCGTTGTACAATCTCAGAGGGGTCATGGGCTGAGCTGGGGGGAGAAAGAAAAGCTAGCTTGAGCATCTTTCACAGCACGTCTTACCTGAAGAGGTAGATTTCTTGCATAACCTGAGAATCAAACCGGGGCACTGTCAAAAATACAAATGACAGTACCAACAAATTTATAATGAACATGACCCCAATTACAGATGGATGTATTCAAGCGAACAAACTGACTTGTGCAGACAAGATCAAATATTTGACTGAGTGAAATTGAAACTGTTATGAAGAAATCAAGTGCAGATGTGTTATAAATATCATCCTTTAAAAATAGATCTAGCTTTCCATTCTGTTGAGTTTTACAGTTTGGCAAAATTTAAACACATTCAGCCCATGTTTCTAATAAACAGCAAAACCCTGCCCTTCTGCACTTATCATTACAAAAGAGGATTAAGGTGATTAGTTTTACTAAAAGTAGAGGATCATGGTCAGTGCACGTTTAAAATCAAAACCTTGGATGTATTTTGTTGGATTCAGCATTGAGGAATGTACTGGCCAGCATCAGAGATCAGATCAGGACATGAACGGAGCCAAATGTTGTAATGGACCTGAGGAGGCAAGTGTTTCTAGACCCACATCTTCAGGGCTTTGAGGCCGTTTGTTTAGACATGGATTTGGCAGCTTCTACATTCATCAGTTCAGTTCTTGACATAGTTTCACATTAGCAGTACTGAGAATGCTTGCAGCTCTGCAGAGCATTTTAGCACTGAATTACAGACATTTTAATCTTGTCCATGACAAAAAAACAAAGGAAAATCACATTCAGCATATCCAGTATCATATGTGTCAAGGCCGCTTTGAAATTTGTCAGTTTTGTGTCCAGTTAAAAAGCAAAAATATGCAACCTTTTTAGGAAAAATGAAATAAAATTACATTTAAAGGAACAGTTCACCTCAAAAATAAAAATCCTGTCATTTACTCACTTTCATATCAATGGGGTCCAAATGTTTTGAACCCTGCAACCTTTAATACAGACAAAAACAATGAGATTTTTTGTGCTCAAAAAAAAGAAATAAATCAGGTTTGGATCGACATGAGTGCAGGTAAATTATATATTTGGGTGAAAAGAAAACCACACACAAAAACAAATCCAATTAAAATGGTTGCTGTCATCAGGACTAATTAACAGCAGCATCAAGACAAAGCAAATCGAATGAAGGTCATCTCAAAAATTATGTCCCCCTTATTCAAAAATACTAAAGGAGAGTTTATAGTAAATTAGTTACATTTTTTATTACATCATATTGGCAAAAAAAGAAAGGAAGATTGATTTTACAGTTTAATTAGGTTCAGTTATGTATTCCAACGGTTTCCTGGCTTGGAAACCCAGATTTGACAAAAACAACTACCCTGTCTCTTAAATAAAAGAGCTTGAGAAGTGAATTTTCTCTCGCGTACTGAGTTGGGGTTTTTTCTGCTGGTTAAAAGATGCTTTCTCTTCGTCCGTCATGCAACCAAAAAAAAAAAAAAAAGTCCCTCCCGTAGAAAGTTTTGTAACTTCAGCAGAGCTAGACTTTTCGACCCTGTCTTAGGATTTCACATAATTGTTGGAGATGTAGCAGCCTTCTTCAAAGTCAAACTAGCCCTTTATCAGATTCCCATTAGAAAACCACTCCCGGGCGGTGAGGAGTCATGACCCCTCTCCTATTTATAAGACATGTATCCAGTCCAGTTTAATCAAAGCAACAGAAGCATGACTTCTCATGAACTTCATGCGCCGATGAGTAGGTGAGTGTGTTAATGTATCTCCCCTGTTATTAATGCCCTGTTTCTCAAGTCTCAAGGTCATCTGGAGCTGGACTGGCTTGTTAACTATTTACGGTTATTCCGAAATGGCAACGTTAAACATTATATGCATCCAAAATGATTTATTCAGATTCTAGAGGTCAGAGCGAAGAGCTACATTTTATTCAAGAGAAACGAAAAACGTGCAAGCACAGCACAGCTGAGCAGAGAGTAGGGGAAGGAGGAAGAAAAAAACGTACGAAACAAAAGCTGCATGGCGGCCGTCTTGGACCACATGACCATTTCCTACGAAAATACAATGTGATAGAAAACAGGGAGTAAAAAGTGCTTTCCACAAATATATAGAGCAGTTAGCGTCTTCACTAATGTCCTGCTTTTTCCTCACAAATTAGTTTTATGGTAATTGTTAGACAAAAATATATACCTCCACAAAAAGAAAATAAAGGCCAGCAGAAGGCCAGGCTCAGTCGTCAGTGGGTTGTCTGGATAATGTGGTGCCCTCTTGCTCAGGCTGAGGCCCGAGTTTCTCTGTTTGAGGCACTAAACCCTCCACCTCTCTCTCTATCTCTGGGTTAAGCCCCTGCGGCTGCGGGTCAGGAGGCCCCGTACCTTCTTCCTCTGATTCTTTCGCTGGGCCCTGAAGGGCCTGGAGTTTCAGATTCAGATCGTTACGTTCTCTCTGGAGGGCCCTGCAAAGCTTCTCCAGACGCTCCAGTTTCCCTTGGAGGGCCTTGTAATTCTTGTCTCGCACCGTTTTCTAAGAGACAGATAAGATGAACAATTTGAGAACAGATTGAAATATGAAATACTCCAAAGTTTGAGGTCAAGAACACAACACTTTTATCCAGCAAGGATGCATTAAAGTAGTGATTCTCAATCTCGTTCCTCGAGCGCCACCGCTCTGCACATTTTGTATGTTTTTCTCTTGTTGCTTCAGATGTTTAATTCGAATGCATGTGCCCTGCGAAGTGGACATCACCAGATATTCCACCATAATTCCAGTTTGAAGAGAACTTATACGTTCCATTCAAAGTGCATTTAAGTGTGCCAGACATCATTTAAATCATATTCATTTATGTACAGCACAAATTTGTCAGTCTAATCAGATTCAATTCTCTACGCTAAGCTAATAGTGCTCTGCCAGAACCGGAGATCAGCTGAATGGATTCAAAAACTGAAACTTTGGGGGAATCGAAGAATGAGCCTATTTTCAAAAAAACTGCAGTGTTCCTTTAAGTTTGTCAAAAGTGTCTGTTGAGACATTTATAATTTTAAGACTTCTTATTAAAAAAAATGCTGTTCTTTTGAGCTTCATCAAACGATTATGAAAAAACGTATGACTGTTTGCAACTATTTTCAGCAGCAAATCAGCATATTAGTATAATTTTTTGAAGCATTATGTGACACAGAAGATTTAGCTTAGCATCACACGAATACATTACCTTTTAAATATAAAGGAACAGTAGAAAGTGAAACAATTTCACAATATCACTGTTTTTGCAGCATTTTTATCAAACTAGTGCAGCCTTGATGATCAACATAAACCCTATCCAAACTTTTGAGCAGTAGTATACATGTCTTGACCCATCTCTTATTTATAAGACACATTTATATTGGACTTCAACAAAAGCTGAGCCGACTACACACACTCTCTAAACTTAATGATTAATGACATGTGCTACAGTTGGGGAAAAAAATATTACTTGAAATAAAATGTAAAAACCTAGCTTCACTTGCTGTAAGGCAATTTTAATGGTTTCAATTTATCTATGTATTAAAATTATTAAACCTAAAACAACTGAAATATTAATTAATAATTTATGAAACAAAAATATAAATGAAAACAGAATATATATATATACAGTATTGTAGAATAAAAACTGTGATACTTCTATGTAAAAGAACACTGTTTTAAAACATATATTCCTCTCATTGCATTGAAATATGAATTTATGCATGCTTTAAAAACAACTGTTCTAATATTTCTCCCACCTCTTCTGCCATCTGCAGTAGAGTCTGGTTGTTGGTCTCCCATTTGGTCCTCCATAGCGTGGTCTCCTTCTCAAGCTTCTTGATCTTCTTCGTCATCTGATTAGTGTCCGAAAATAAAAATAAGTCTTTCCACACAGAAACCTAAACGACTGTATTCGATCAATTGATCATTTCAATCGTCTGAAAATGTTATATTTGAAATGTAAAGATGAAAATGTAGAAATTAAACAACATTAAAATCCTTACAGATAAGAATTATGATATTTTGTATAAATAAAGGAACTTCAAATCAATTGCTTTAAATGCTTAAACTGAATTTAGGTATCACAACCTGATAAGAAATACAGTATCTTACAGAGGTTAGTACACCCCTCTTCCCTCTTCATACTTTTCATGTGGCAACACTGAAGAAATGAGACTGTGCTACAATGTAAAGTAGTAAGTGTACAGCTTGTACAAATAACTTAACACACAGCCATTAATTTCCAAACCTCTGGCCACAAAAGGGAGTACACAATTAGCCATTCTCTCTCCCCGGTGTCATGTGACTTGTTACAAGAGATGTGTTCCACTTGCGGCGCCACAAGAGATCGGCTGCCGCCTTACAAAACAATGCATTCTGGTAAGATCATTTGTCCGACTTTAATTGGCCATGCAGCCGCCTTTCGATCACATGTGCCATCAAAGTACCGCGAGTGCAAAACGAGAGCAGTCGCACAGGTCAGGCGCTGCAGTTACTCAAAACCGGCTGTGACAGCCTTGATGACGACACACTTTATTCTCATTGGTCAGATTATTTGATTTACATGCACAATGTGTGCTGCCTGTTTTTTTTCCTGTATGTAATCAATGTTAATATGGAATATCTGATATTCAAACAAAACATTAATGATGAAAATGAAGATTAGCTGATATGGTAAATATATATTCCTATTGTAAAAGAGTAAAAAACTGGTCAACCAGATGCCGTTTTTTAAATGGATGTACACTGAATAAACTGCTTAGATTTTAAAAATGTCCAATAGATAACTACGAAACAAAGATAGAAATAATTAACGTCATATTGCATTACATAAAAGTCACTACCTAGACCTGACTGGCGTCCCTTTACTCCTCCCCCGACTGCAAAGAGCTGCTCTCGCCTGCCGGCAGCAGGCTAGGTGTAGTGCATCTCGAACGCACCTAACGTCTCAGGTGTGAATGGGGAGCACTTTACATTGTAGCAAAGTCTCATTTCTTTAGTGTTGTCACATTAAAAGATATTTACAAAAATGTGTGAGGTGTACTCACTTCTGTGAGATACTGTATACACATTACAATTATAATTAAGTGCAATTAAATAATTTGTCTTAATGTCACGTGACCGTAAGATGATTGAAATGTCTAAAGTGGAAGTACAAAATTTCAAAGAAATGCTTTTCTTTTAAACGTCAGTTGAACACGCTTCCTGCACACTCACTTTCTCCATCTCCTGTCGGAAGGTGGTGAAGACCTCGTTGCTCTTGGCGAGGGTGGTCTGAAACTCCTCAAACTTGTCCATGTACAGAGTGAGCTGCTGCTTTAACTGATGCTCCTGCTCCCTCATCAGCTCACATTTATGTCTGGACTCAGTCGCGTCCTTCAGGAGCTGAACAGAGAACACAGATCAACCGTTTTCCAGCAGCTCCAGGAGTGATTAGTCACATGGCATTTACGGCACAGTTGATCAAATCAACCCGGCTGCATTGCCAACATGCAAAGATGGCAGATTTTAAATACTCATACTTCAGAAGCTCTCACGCCAGCAAGCAACTTCCACTTCATTGTGCTTAATGGGAGTTCTTAAACAGATCGGCTTTGTTGCAGGTGCCAATCCAACAGGCTGAGAAACAGAATTAGGATTATGACAAGGATACTCACAAACTCTCTTTCTCTTTGCTGTTTCTCCTCCACCTCTCGCATCAGCTCAGCCGTCCTCTGGAGTTTAGCGTCCACAAGCTGCTGTTGCAGTTCCTTGTGTTTGAACACCTTGTCGATGTGCTGGGTAAAACCACAGAACACACTTTCATTACATGATTTAAAAATGTTAATGGAAATAAAAATCAATAAAAATAATTTATAAA
The DNA here is from genome assembly GCA_032353835.1 of Enteromius viviparus. Lineage (NCBI taxonomy): Eukaryota > Metazoa > Chordata > Actinopteri > Cypriniformes > Cyprinidae > Enteromius > Enteromius viviparus. The sequence goes on from JAUCNO010000044.1 coordinate 1,257,362, forward strand.
TGTCATTTTCTATATTATAAATATTACACTTTAAAATACTAGTTTTCTATTTTTAGATCTTTCTTGATGTTATGGCAAAGCTAAATTTTTCAGCAGCCATCACCCCAATCTATGCTGTAACATGATTCTTCAGAAATAATGAATTGATTAAATGAAAGATCAATGAAGAGCATATATTTAAAACAAAAATTCCTTTACAGTGACTTTTGTTCTGTGTAATCTTTGTTTAAAACAGGGGTGGGCAACGTTGATCCTGGAGGGCGCTCTCCTGCAGAGTTATCTCCAACCCTGGGGGAAAAATTCCTACCTGCATCCTGAATACTTTAATTAGCTGGTTCAGGTGTGTTTGACAAGGGTTGGAGCTAAACTCTGCAGGGACAACGGCCCTCCAGGATCAATGTTCCCCACCCTTTTCAACACTGATAATAATACAGCCTGAAATGATTCTTGAGCTGCAAATCAAATTATAATAATTTCTGAAGAATCACTTCACACTGAAATCTGAAATAATGATGCTGAAATTCAGCAATGCATCACAGGGATGTATTATATTTTAAAATATATTCAGAATACATCAGAATATATTAAAAACCCTTTGACCAGTAGTGTAAGTGTGCATACTCCTACATACACTATATTACCAAAAGTATTCGCTCACCTGCCTTTACTCATTCTATGAACTGAAGTGCCATCCCATTCCT
>JAUCNO010000044.1:1261812-1272709 GCA_032353835.1 Enteromius viviparus
TGTCCCTTGAAAAGATATAATAAAATATTCACAAAAATGTGAGGGGTGTACTCACTTTTGTGAGATACTGTATATACCTGTGATAATTATGGATCACAAATGTTATTTGAGAAACACTTTAAAATAAGGTTCATTAGTTAACATGAACTAAGATGGAACAACACCTCTGCAGCATTTATTAATCTTACTGCATTATTAAAATCACAAGTTGTGTTTGTTAACATTAGTTAATGCAGTGTGAACCAACAGGAAATAAAAATGAATTATTGTATTTTTATTAACTAACATTAACAAAAATGAATAAATACTGTAATAAATGTATTGTTTATTGTTTGTTCATGTTAGTTGATACAACGTTAACGAATGACACCTTATTGGAAGGTTTTACTCTTATTTGGGGGTTGTCCAATATATTTACAACCTGAACTAACCTTGCCATATCATCAAAAGATTTTTTCCCCCCTAAGAAATACTACTTTTCAAGAAATTTATCCTTTTACTAAGAAGTTTCTCTTCAGTATGATATCAGAACAATTAAACCATCCTGATATTTTCATATTATGACCAAAATATCAAAATTAATTAATTCAGAAATAAAACATTTATAAATCATATCTTTTGTGCACTTCTGAATAAATAATTCATATTTTCATTAGTGTTAAAACATTTGGACTCAAAAGTACAGTAACAGTATAGTAATTTTATTACAATTTTAAAAGATTAACATTTATCTATATATTTATTCCTTTGATGTTAAAGCTGAATTTCAGCATCACTACTCCAGCTGTCAGTGTCACATGATCCTTCAGAAATAATTCTGATTTGCATGTTACTTTTGGTCAGTTTAATGCATGCTTGCTAAATAAGTATTAATTTCTAAAATCTACACAAAAATATTACATTAGAAATATGAACTGATTTTTAATTGAATTACAGCTGTAATAAATTAAATTCTTAAAGAGCCGGTACCTTCACTCCACTTATTTTATTTCTGCACATCTCGTCCAGATACTGCATTTTTAGCACCACTCTTGGGTCCATCCTGGGGGGGAAGGGAAGCCCAGTGATCACAACCCCTCGCCCGTACGTGTCTGCAAAATCCAGCCCTTCGCTTGCCTGGGAAAACAGAAAAAAAATGTGTTATTACTGATCTTGGTTCATCATGAAGTATTTTTTATTGCATCAAATATTTATAATCTCACCTTTCCTCTGCATACGGCGAAGAAGCTGCCTCCGCTGGAGTTTGGGTCGTTCACCTTGTCATAATAACCCTCAATCACCTGCAAAAGAATCCAATTTAGAGCAGCACTGACTGACAGCTTGTGCAGATAGGATTATGATAGCATCTATATCAACTAATACTGAGTGAACACTTATTATAGGATTGATAGCAATAGCGGTTACCTCATTAAATGTGCCTTTACCCCTCGGTTCTATAAACATGGGCTTCACATGCTCAATGCGATCGGCATGTCCGTTAGCCTGAGAGAGTGAAAAGAGTGATGTATAACAGTCAGTGTCTGTTGGTGCGGCGTGAACATGATTCTTATTTTTCATAAGATTCGAAAGACAACAGCCAACTTGAACCAACTAGTCTGTTGTGTTTGTCTGTGGCCTTTAAATGCTAGCTGGCAAAAAAGGGAACAAGGTCATCACTTAATCTCTTCCTTAAAGAAGAAGAAAAGTGCTTGTGGAACATTTCATTTATTTCACATTAAACTGTGCTTCTGCAGGTTTTACGAAGATAAAGTTTTAAAATACAGCTGTTAACATTTCTTTGTTTCTTTTTCATTTATAGCACAAAAAAACAAACAAACAAAAAAAAAAACTTCAATAGCTTTGCTGCCAATCATCATAATGCAAACAGCTTTTAGTGCACTTTCTGATAACGCAGCAAAAAAAGTGATTCAGTTTATTTGTGTTGCTTTTCAGGGCAAACATATAAGAGAGAAGTCTTGACTTCAAAATAGCGCAGGCAAAACGAGAACAAATATCTGCCAATGGCCTCCGAAAAATCTACTTAAAAGGAAAAACTAGTTTTATTTCCAGACTGGTAGATATTTGTTCTTTTTAAATATAAACTCACTTCATTTTGTTCAGTTTCTCAGAAAACAAGATTAGAAATCTTCCCTCTCCATCTCAAGCAAATGTATCCTGAATTAAGGATATTTTTATTGGAAACAAAAACACAGCAGAAAATATTTAATTTTTTTGATATTAAGACATTCTGGATGAAATTAAGAATTTAAGGACTTGTAGAGTTTGAATTAAAAGACTAAGATCTACAGAGACCCAATGAATCAGCAGAACCAGTTCACTAAAAAGCCACAAACTGATGTTTTTCCTGATCAAAACCACCGCTTATTTGAATGGAGTTGTCAGCTACATATTTTTCCCTCACGGGTAATTGCAGCTTTATTGTTTTCTATACTGAAACACACACTCACCCTCCAGAACTCCAGAGTCTTATCCATTACTGGATACGAGGGGAAGAACACCAGAAGTCCATGAGGCACTACCCGTGCCAGATTCACTGCAAAGCCAATAATCATCATTAGATTGAAAATCATGCTGATCATCAGATTATGACTGATAAGTGTGCTGCTGTTCTGTGTAAGGATCTCTCACCCAGAGTGTTTCCCATAGATGACATGTTTTCAGGAACAAACCTTCAAAAACCAAAGATCCATAAGGATTCAGAAGACTTGACAATTTGTCATATGAGATGCTTTAATAGCAGTGTTATAGAAACTTCTATAGTTTTTATTCATGGTTTACATCAGTTTTTATTTATTTTTGTTTTCACCTCTTTTTTATACATTTTTAATGTCCACATAGCTTTTATTATTTTATTTCAGTTTTAGTTTTAGTTATTATGTACATCTAGCTAAACTAAACAACTATTTTATTATTAAACAAGTTTTGGTCTTGTTGTGCCTTGGGCAATCTAGATATCACATTTCAGATAAAAAGTACCAGATACTATTATAATTTTTATTAATATATAAAATTATATTATTAATTATATATATTTTCCCTTTTCATTGTAGTTACAATTTTGGTATCAGATATTGGCGGTTGTGTGTTTGTCATTTTAGTAGTTTTATGCGTGAATATTTTATTAATATTTCAGTTCAAAAGAAAAAGAAAAGCTTTAGCTAACATTATAGCATTTACACTTAAAACGTAATTTATTACTTTGATGCAAAGCTAAATATACAGCATTACTCTAGTCTTCAGTGTCACATGATACTTCAGAAAACATTTTAAAATGCGGATTAGCTGCTTAAGAAACATTTCTTATTAATGTAGAAGCAATCAAAAGAACAGTTTTTTTTAAATATTATATTTATGGGCATTTTCACCCTTTATTGGAGAGGACAGGAAAGAGCTGACAGAAAAGCATTGGGTGTAGAGAGAGAGTGGTACAGGTTCGGCAAAGGACCTTGAGATGGGAATCGAACTCAGGCAGCAAGCACTATATGTTGCCAACTGGAGCATTAACCACTAGGCTATTGGCACCGACTGTAATAAAAATGGTTTACTACTAAAAATAGTTTACTACACTATGTTTCCTGTCACTTTATATCAATTTAATTTAATCTCACTAAATAGATGTACTAAATTACAGACGTCAAACTCTAAATAGCAGTTCAGCAGAAGATGTTAAAGTGCCTGACCAACCCTTAATAAAACACTCACCTCCTGTCAAAGGCTGTGCTCAACTGCACGCCGTCTGGACCTTTTTCAATGATACTGACAAAGATCTGATCACGCTGGATGACGTGAGGATTCTCCAAGGATACAGGGAAAGGACTGCAGAAAAATCAGGAGAGAATTAGCACCCAACCCGCATCAACTCTCAAACTTCAGGGGACAGCTAGAAGAGAGGAGCACTAACATTTGCATTTCACAGGTGAAGGATGAGAGCGGCGAGAGAGTACCACTGGTCAAAATGATGCTCCGTACTCCCTGTCTGAGCAGCTCCTGCATGCTGAACCCCGGAGAAAAGCACCAGTAACTCAGCACGTTCCCTATAAAATATGCAAACATGCTTTCAATCTTTTATAGCTCAGGCATACAAGTTTAACATGCGAGTTTATTTTTTCAGTATTTCTTTACGCAAGCTGCATGTATGCGCACCAACACAACAAACACTTCTAATACTGAAGCCACAACAACTTTCCGATCCTCCATGACTTTGAAACTGCACAAAATCAAGTTTTCCAGAATATCAAATGCCTTTTGAAAACACGTTTACTAAACATGAGGCTTCTCAGAGACTGCATAAGCCTGTCATACCTTGTTTTTTGGTAGAGGAGGAAGCCCATACATCAACCATCTGTTTCTTCTTGAAGTTGCTGGTGTCTGGATGAATGTGGACCTGATACGACATAGATTCAGAAATCGGGAGCAGAGATTAGAAGTGGAACACAATGACTGGAGGAACATATACTGTACAATTCAATAATTTGGAGTTGGTAAGATTATTTCATTTTTTGAAATAAATGTGTTCAACAAGGATGAAACATACAACAGAAATTGTAACACCCGCTAATTGTAATACTCTAGAACTTGCTTCTTTTGATTAATTTAATGCATACTTGCTTAAAAGTATTATTTTCTTTCCAAATAGATGGATGGAATGGCATGGATGCATGAGGGAATTTCACATTAAAAGTCAGGTCAAAACCACTACTTGAACTGGCTTTAGTTTTAAAAACGGCAAGATAAATAATTCAAGATTAAAATAATAAGAGACATAAATGTACCATATGACTTGACTGGGAAAAAATCGAAATCCTGATGCACTTCATGTAGTGATAAAGACAGCAAGAATATGAATATGAGTTGGAGCAAACCTTAAACTCCTTCATGCCGTTTCCCATCTGTGGTTTCTTGCTGCCCTCTAGAGGTTCAGCCCCAAACACCAGCTGAATGATAATAAAAAACAAATACATTTGTATACACTCACCTAAAGGATTATTAGAAACACAATACTAATACGATGTTTGACACCCTTTCACCTTCAGAACTGCCTTAATTCTACGTGGCATTGATTCAAAAGGTGCTGAAACCATATTGATAGGATAGCATCTTGCAGTTGATGGAGATTTGTGGGACGCACATCCAGTTTTTTTTTTATTAAAGAATTTGCTAATGCTGTTATTAATTAATTTGACATTTATTTCGACGTACGTAAGGATTAAACGGCACACCTGAGCTCCCACACGACTCTCCAGGTAGCCTATATAATCCTTTCATTATGTGTTTGTATAAATAAATACATTTTACATTTACATAAAGTTAATGGTTACAAAAATTGCTTTTTTTATTATCAACCCTCTGGGCATAGCTTTTTAAAAAGTAAACAAATTTTGTGTTTGCTGTCTAGTTTTTTTGTGCTTCATATTTTTTCTGCTTAGGAGCTAAGATATGAAGCTCTAAAGCCCAAGAGCTCAGATCTATTTAGACCTGAATACAGCAGGGAGATATAGGCCTATATATACACACACACACACACACACATATAGAAATCATTTCAGTCAGACTCTGGACAGCATTAAATTGGTTTGATCTGGACACTGGTGATAAGAAATCCTTTGATTTCAAGGAAAATAATGTTATGCACTGCAGAAGACGCCTCTGCATTACAATGCTGGGAAGGCAACACTTCATATTTTCTGGCAATGTTTATAGTGGGAGTGTAGAAACATTTATTCATTCATTCATTCATTCATTCATTATTTATTTATATATCACTTTACAACTGCACCAACAGACCAAAGTGCTGTACAATAAAGAAAACATCAACATACAAATCACAAAAATAAAAACACAAAACTAGCCCAACTCATCGAATGCCAATGACAAGAAATATTTTTTTACCCTTGATTTCAAAGCATTTATGTATGTAGACTCTCTAATCTCAGATGGAAGGCTATTCCAAAGCCTTATACCTGCCACACCAAAGGCCTGGTCTCTTTAAATATTAAATCGAGCGTGGAACAGTGAGAAACAAATAGTTTGATGATCTTAAGGACCTAGATGATGCACGAAAAGTAATACGTTCAGACACATAAGCAGGGGCTATTCCATGTACTGCTTTGAATACATACAGCCATCCGAGAGAGGCCAGGATAGGAGAGATGTGCTGACTTTTCTTAGCGCTCACAAGCAGTCTAGATGCTGCATTCTGGACTAATTGAAGACGTGAAATAATGGTCTGACAGGACCCTACATACAACACATGTTTTTGTATGTTTGTTAAATCTAATATCACATGTTCTCCTTAAACATTGTCGTGCATTATTCAGATTCAATTTTCTTCTGTTTTCTGATCCCTTAAAATTGTCTTAACTTTTATTTAACAATAGCAACAACCAACCACTTACAAACATGAAAATCCTGCATAAACCCTCTTCAATTTAGCTATGGATTTTTATATAATAAACATGATATCAGCAAGGAGTTTTAATTTGTTAATATTTATCATAATGTTATCCTAGATTAAGTTAAGTTTTTCTTTAGATGCTAAATCCTTTCATTTTAAAGACATTTTATTTCTTTTACTTTCGTTGTATATAGTTATTATAACTAATTAAAAATAATTAGGTGTGACAAATGTGGATCACTGTGTAAACATCACAGCACCCAAAGAGTCACAATAACATTACTATAATGTTTAATACTTTTATTTAAACGAAGCATCCTCTAATATTAAATTTGATAATCGCATTTCTCCATCGCGGCCTGCAGGAGGCAACATCGCGCTCAGCTCGGCCCGAGTCTAGACGTAAAGCGCAAAAGAAGAAGAAGGAAAAACAAATGGCGCGTTCCTGGAGTTGTCACTTTGATAAGATTTCAATTTAGTGCATTCATTTCATGTTGACTACTGTGGACTACCAGCAGACTAGAATGCAGTATTTCTTCCAGCATTGTTGAGAAATTGTGGTGGTTTTGGGGGTTAACGTACAGTTAAGAGTGAGAGATTATTAGTACTTGGTGCAACGTTTTTACATATGCTCAGTGTGTTTTGAGTGAAAATGCCGCTCATTAAGCTCAAAGGAGTTACAGTGGACTTTCCCTTCACTCCATACCCGTGCCAGGAGGACTACATGAGCAAAGTCATCGAGTGTCTGCAGAATGTAAGAACATACACTGTAACAGACACAATTATTGGCGTACCCCCTTCAATTGTTCCTATTTTATAGTAGCTAACAGTTTGCACAGCACCTTTTTCTATTCTAACATGACAGTGCCTCTGTGTACAAGGCAAAGCTAACAAAGAAATAATGAAGAATTTGACTGTCTTCAGAAAAAATAAGCTGAACACCTCGTGTGATTTTAAATGCAGAAAACTGCTCACCAAACAACTACTAGAATAGAAAAGGGTCCTGCCAAGACTAGAAGCACACAATACTCTAGAATACCACCATATGCTTCCTTTATAAATGTAATCGTTTAGTAAATAAAAAAAACATATCTAATTAATTAAAATCATAAAACTTAAAATATTTAATTATCTGAAAGTATAAATCATTTTTTACAATAGCCCTATTTTTTCCATCTGAGATTTTGTGTTGAGTATTAATACAAATTTTAAGGCATTCATTGAATTTATGTAAAAATTAATGAAAAATTAGCAAATTAATTTATTTGGAAAATAAACAGGATTTAATATTTAATAAAAAATATTTATACTGTGTGATTATCCCTTAAAAAGAAGGGTTTAATAACTTTAGCGGTAACTTATTACATTCATTTTACTGAAAAATAGTAATGCAGGCGTTTTCTGCCACAATGGGATTCAGTTACTTTTATTATGACGAGTTGCAGAGTGTATGAATTTCTACTTTTGAAAAATATTGTGTCTAGGCAAACCATTGCGTCACGAAGGGCTTCGAAGCGCTCCAATCGGATGACGTATCGTAAATCTTTAGATTTAGAACAGGACTTCAAAGTGCATATACCCTTTAAATAACGGCAGGGGAAACACTGGTCCTTAAAGATCTCAAAAACATACCAAAACACTCAATAAAATATTTATTTCACTGACATGGGTCTTGTTACCAACTCATGTCTTGTCAATGTTTTGACCTCTTAAAATTATGGCAGTTTCTTTACATAATGCCACTGTTGTTATACTAAATGCTAAGCAGATTTTCATTCATATTATCACAGGTTTTTTAGTGATTAACAACCACAACATGTATTTGAATGCATTGTTTTTGTGCTGTGTGAGATTAATTAATATGAACAATTCATGCACAATTTTCTCAGTGGACCCATACAATCCACACACACCACATCCACAGAATCATATTACATGACATAAATGTACTTTTTATTTTCTCAGCAAAAGCAGAAAACGAGTTAAGGCAGAATTTATAGGCCTGATAACCCTAGAAAATGCTTTCATCAGGTGGAAAATAGATGAATATTAGATGAATAAAAATTTGCATTTTATGTTGTTTCCATTAAAACAGTTAAGGGGCTTTAAAGATAGAACAGAGCCAAAATTGTGAAAACATCATATTACAGTCTTCTCAACAAAGACAAAACTTTTTTTCACATTAGAGGTAAAATATAATTGTACATTTCTGCCGGAGGTGGAATGACATTTCTGTTTTACTTGCCCTTTAATTTATGTGTAATATAAAGCCAGTGCGATTTAATCTAATGCAATAAAGGTTTTAAAGTCTTCCTGTAAGGTCACATTGTTCCATTCATTGCCTGTTAATGGTATCACATGCCCTTGTACTCTTTCAGAAAGTGAATGGAGTTCTTGAAAGTCCTACTGGCACAGGTAAAACGCTCTGTCTGCTGTGTTCAGCGCTGGGCTGGAGAGACCACTTTAAAGACACAATTTCTGCCCGTAAGATAGTAGAGAGAATGGGAGGAGCGGAGCTGTTCCCTGACAGACCAATGTCATCGTGGGGAACAGTAGCCACCGACGGAGACACTCCAAGTATTGTCCTTACACTGATACAACTTAACTAAACTAAACTCCTTTGACTGTTTACAAAACACAAGTGCCATAATCCTGAGTTTTGTCTTTCCTTAATTTTTCAGCTTATTACACAGACATCCCCAAGATCATATATGCATCCAGGACCCATTCACAGCTAACACAGGTCATCAGTGAACTAAAGAACACATCATACAGGTCAGTTATCTTAATATCATGTATTCAAAGGATATTGTACAGTTGGATTTAACATTTAAGAATATGAAAACATATAGTAAAAAAAATTACATAATGCTAAAAGTTTTTTTTTTTTGCATTTCCTGTAATACATACACCACTGTTTTAATAAAAATATTAGTACAATTTAAACATCTCTTTCTATTTATTCAAGTGACGCAGTGTTGAATTTTCAGCATCACTACCCCAGTCTTCAGTATCATGTGACCCTTCAGAAATCTCTCTGATATTATTTCATGTTCATTTTTCAATAACAGATTTTATTGTTCTTGATTACAGGCCAAAAATTTGTGTTTTGGGATCTAGAGAACAGCTCTGCATAAATCAGGAGGTGATGCGTCATGAAAGTAACCACATTAAGGTCTGATTCAATGTTATTTTGGTATAAGTGAGATACTATAATAGGCTTTAAGAATATATTAAATGAGTTTTTATTTTCCTTTTGTACTATTAGTTGTAGTTTTGGCCTTTGTGTGTGAATGTTTTTAAAATTCCAGAACTCTTATATACACACACATATATATATATATGTGTGTGTGTGTGTGTGTATAAATAAATTAACCTTTCATATATAAAATGTTAGAGCTATATCTCAGCACCATATTAATGAAAGCATTATGTCTTATTTCAAGGTTCACATGTGCAGAGCAAAAGTATCGACTCGCTCCTGTGTCTTTTACAACAATGTTGATGGTATGAAGTCTTAACATTCGTTGACACACCAGTAGAGCTTTGTGTTGGTTTTAATGCTTCTGAATATTAAGTTGTGAATCAGCTGATTAATGAAACTGTTGCCTGTTTCTATTTGTTTTGTTTCTATTTTAGAGAAAAGCACTGACAAAGACATCATGAACTCTATTTTGGATGTGGAAGATCTTGTAAAAACAGGCAAAAAGCAAAGGTGAGACACAGCTCTTAAAGCTGCTGAAGCAGCGTCTGACATGTTTCCAGCGATTGTAAATCCAGTTTGTAAATAGTGACACTGATCAGACTGTTTGCTTCTGTAGATTTTGTCCATACTACCTATCACGTGGACTTAAACAACACGCTGACATCATCTTCATGCCTTATAATTACCTGCTTGACCCAAAGGTGAGACTTTTTATAAAATGGTTTATGTTCAGTAGAAAGTGTGTGCATGCTAAACTTAAACAGCACTGATTATGATGATTGTAACGTTAGACTCTCTCCGCAAACTACATTTAGAGCTTGTTTCTTTTCTGGGATAGATTTTGTTCTAAACTGATTTTGTTGATTCACAGAGTCGAAGAGCTCACAACATAGAGCTGAAAGGAGCTGTGATTATTTTTGATGAGGCTCATAATGTAGTAAGTATCAATGTTTTTATTTTATTTTTTTGATTCAGCATGTGAAATTGCGCAGTTATAGTATTTTCATGTAAACGCTACTGTTTGTCTACATTATTAGGAGAAGATGTGTGAAGAATCCACCTCGTTTGACCTCACCCCTTACGACCTGATTTCTGCCATTGAGGCCGTGGACCGACTGCTGCGTGACCAAGCCTCAGACATCAGCAAAGCAGATTCTGCTGAAGATTTTAATGTGGAATCCCTGAACTCTGGTTAGTTTATATTTGTCAATAATTATATTTCTATTAAAAATATTGTTTATATTTATAATATCTAAAATTATTTACACACACACACAACCCAAGTTTCTCTTTCAACA
>JAUCNO010000044.1:1274567-1307213 GCA_032353835.1 Enteromius viviparus
CAGGTGTGTTTAATTAGGGTTGCATCTAAACTCTGCAGGGCTCCGGCCCTCCAGGAATTGAGTTTGACACCCCTGGTTTAGAATAACATGAGGGTGAGTAATTAATAAGGACATTTTTGGGCAAATTATTTTACCTTACCTTTTGAAGTTACATGTTTTTAGATTATTTGACACTAGTCCAACAGTGAAATATGTTTGTCAGTAAATGTAGAAAGCACTGCTCACAATTTTCACCTTGCAGCTTTCTATTGGTCATCAAGGCAAATTCGCATGACCGGCTTGAACACAAGCAAAATCGGCATAAGGAAGTTTTTTGCCCTTACGTGAAACTCAAAAACATCCAGATTTTTCCAGCAAGCTTCTTTCTTCCATTCTGTCTTTAACTCACTACTGTGGTGCTACCCAAACATCGCTCTGTCGCATTTACAGATTGGATTTGCATACTCCTGGTTATTACATAAGACTGTTTCAACGAACATTTCCTGAAGCAATCCCATTTGTATGTTCCTGTTTATCTGCACTGACTGGGTTACAGCTTGTCAAGTTCTCACAGCCCATTTTAATAAATCCAGTAAGTACGTCTGATTTTACTGCTTGCTGTTGCCACGGCATCAGCTTTGATCAATGTGATGCGGTTTGCCTGCAATTGAGCCTCAGCTATTTGAGGCTGCAATTCCTTCTCTGTCAACTGAAAATAAACTCTATTGACATTTTTAATCTATGAGTGTGCAGTTTGGCTCAGGCGTTCTCCATACTGTATCCGCTGTATCACTCTTGACATTTGCTATTTCTACAAGCCTGCTGTTTAGTTTCGTTAGAAGGGGACATCTAGTTCCGATTAGATCTGTAATTCTCCATAAAGAAGGCACTAACTCTTTGATGTATAGTGCAACCTCTGTCCAAATGTATGCTGTATAAAAAATACTAGTGCACATGTACTTTTTCTGTACTGTGATCAGACATGAAAGACACATGCTGCTGCAGCTTGAATTACTGTATCTGTTTAACCAACACAGTCTCACGAGCAATTTGTACATATTCATATGTGGTGCCAAATTTGTGCCAATTCGTACGACCTCACTCGTACGATTTTGTACGATTTGTCTAAAATCACGTGATGGGTAGGTTTAGGGGCGGGGTTATGTTTAGGTCAATCGTACAAATTCATACGAATTGCCATCTCGTAAAATTCGTACAAATTGCTGTGAGAAGAAAATGGACAAAAAGCCTCCTGGCCTCCATTCACTTTCACTCTTTGGAAGAGTGCGACTCTCCGTTTTCCATCTGTAATGTCCTGTGAAAATGAATGAAGTACTTGTGAGTGCGACACTTTCCAATTTAGTCTTGGTGAGGTTAATCTTGAAGAAGTCTCAGCTGTTGGTTCTGCTCAACTTAGCTATGCGTCATCCGATCCTGGAACGCCTGACGCCCGTGAAGACTCACAGCCGCCATTACAGTAGCACCTCTCCGAGATCCCAGGCCGTTGCAGGGATCACTGTTTGGTCACTCGTTCATTTTCAGAAAAGCTTGTTACCGTATATGTTTTCCTACAGCTCTCTGAGAATGAATCAAAGAATGCAAATACATAAGAAAGTATACTGGTGTTTCGGTCAGGACAGATGTCTCTTATGCTTTGCAAAGGAAAAGGAGTGGCTCTAAAATAGTCCACAGGCACCGAAGGTCACATTTCGGTGCTCTATTCTCACTCCTTCAAGGACAGCATGGTATGTCTGAGTCCAACACACTGCTGTCGTGTGAGATCATGTTCGGGATGCAGAGTTTCTTCGCTGATAGAGGTGCGAGGAACATAGAGAGCGTGTTTCCACCCTGTTAACTAGCCAAATGACCTGAGGATTTGTCTCTCCTTTAAACCAGAAGTGTGTCATTTTCCATTGTGATATTTTCTCCTTTTCCAGTTCAGTATTCACAGACTGTTGACCCTTTGCTGGGAGTTTGATTGACAGTCGATCTGACCAATCACAACATAAAATTTGCCATTATTGTTTGTCAAACAATCCAGACCACAGAGTAGACTGGTGGTGAACTTGAACTTGAAATATAGAGTGCATTGGCATCTTTATGCGGTGGAAACTAGATACCTGTTCATTCATGTTTATTTAAGCTATAACTAGCACTACTTTGAAAGGTGCTGCATTTAATTCTATATATTTTCTGGTTAGAACAGTTGTTTATTTACATTGTGAAATGGTGTTGTTTGATTGCAGATGTGCAGCTACTGATTCTGGAGTGTACAGTGCTGTGGCCACCAATCCGCATGGAAAGGCCACTTCCAAGGCTACTGTCTGCGTCAGGAGTGAGTGTGACCCCTTTCCTCCTCATCTTTTCTTTTCTCTTTTTGTCTTTCAGTAATTGACCTTGCTTGTTTTTCCGTGTAGGGCCACTAGGGGGAGGAGAGCTCTCCCATCTGCCAGGGCAAGGTGAGATGGAGCTTAAGTTTGGCTGAGGCCCAGGACTGAAGGACCGTACTTGAGATCATGAGCCATAAATATCTGTTCTGTTCTAGACAGAAAGCCTTGATAAGACATGGAAACAATGTCACGTTTTCCCAGGGTTCACTTGTGCTTGTAAACAGTAGTGTGGTAAACAACTAGAGCTGTCAGTAAACTAACAACATGTGTTCATAATTACTGAATCCATGACTTGAAGAACTGGGTTATGGAAAAATGATGAATAGAACAAATTGCCATTTTCACGTGAGAGTTAATATAAAATATAATAGGTGTGAAATATAAAGACAACAAGCAAATATGAAGTTTACATCTTGGGGAATAAAGTATGGTTTATAAACCCAAAAATAAGTGTAAAAACAAACAAATAAATATAAATTAGAAATTAAATACATATATAAATGGTATAAAGGGTTTAAATGGTATAAAAAGAAACAGCAGTACATAAAAAATATACATTGCTTTCAAATATACAAAAATGTAATAAAATAAACAAAATAAAACAAAGTAGATGAAAAATAATTTATTGTTTTATATTATAAATCCATTAAACAATCACAGAAAATAAAAGAATCTAAAAGTTATTTAAAATAAGATAACATTTTAATTTTTATATTATATATATATAAATATTAAAATATTTAATATAGTTCGGGAATCTGCATTATGAGTGCAATCTCTATAAATAAAATATCCAGTAATCGCTTTTTTTAAAAAATATTTGATATAGGTTAATAATTTGTCATTGAGAGTACAATTTCTATAATCACTTTTTTGAAGGAATACAAAAGTTTTGCAAGTGAATGCAAAGTTTTTTGAGCCAACACAAAGGCACTAAAAGATATTTTTCCTATCCACTTATAATAATTCAAAAAAAGGCACCAGTTTTAGACATTTTGGCAGCTTTAAAATATTTCATATAAATTAAGATTTTTTTTAAATGCAGTTTCTAAAACCGCGTAAAACTTTAATGGAAATTCATTGTCTTAAAATAAATAAATACATAAATAAAAATACGGAATAAATGCATAGATTTACATTACTAAACATGCTTGACACCATGAAATGATTTGGTTTTTTGATATTGTGCATATTCCTTTAGCTCCTCTGTTCGGCATTCATCCCAGCAAGCTTGAGGTGACTCTGCTGGAGTCATTTGGAGTGACTTTTGGTACTGAAGGAGAGTCTGTCAGTCTGGTGGCCAACATGGTGGTGGTGCCTGATCTGCCAAACCTGCCACCCGAGGCAATGTGGTACAGAGATGGTGAGAGACTGCGCTCTCATTCAGCGCTGAAAAAGCTAAACTGATACTAACAAACTTTGTATTTGTGCGTGTAGATACCTTGCTAATGCCATCCAGGTGGGCTGAGATGTCTATCGGTGGTGGGGTCGCCAAACTCACACTTCCTCACCTGAACAAGGATGATGAGGGTCTTTACACGCTTCGCGTTTGGACCAAGGATGGAACTGCTGAACACAGCGCTTACCTGTTTGTTAAAGGTACATGAATAAGGTGATAAATAAGCTAACCATCACTTAAATAACTGGATGGGGGACATGGTTGTGCGAATAAAATCTGAAAGTGGAAAATAAAATTTGTTGCCAAATAAATCTCATACGCTTAGCCTAACAATTAAATTTAAAAAATGTTACAATTGCTTTTATGATGCATCCATAAAACGTGTGTTTGTTTCACAGATGCCACTCCAACAGTGGCCGGGGCCCCTGGAGCCCCCATGGATGTTAAGGTCTTTGATGTCAATGCAGATTATGTCTTGGTCTCCTGGAAACCTCCAAACACCACCCATGAGGCTCCCATCACTGGATACTTTGTGGACAGGTGAAATTACAGAATTGACAGATTTATACTTGCAATTCTGAGAAATAAACTACTTTATTATAATAATAAAGTATAATCTAGAAAAAGTGGGAAATTACAATTCACTTTTCCTAAATAGCAGTAAAAGTTTTTAGCTAAGAGTTTTCTCTTAAAACCTATTTACAAAGCTGTTGAGTCAAACTTTTACTAAGAAATAGAGAGAAATCTTAAGCTAAGAGTAAGAGGTTGACTTCGTTGCTATGGATGAGGTCAGCATGCTTACTAACTATGCACACCGTGATTGGCTGATGAGAGAGGGGAGTCTGTGTAAGAGATTTATTCATAGAAATATTGTAATGCACGATATTATGTTGCCATATTTAAATGAAGTTTCAAAATAATGCTAATTGCCACATTCAAATACATTACGCAAGTATAAGTAATTAAACAAGTATATGTACAGCTAATTGTCAGCCTCTTACATTTACATGTATGCTTCTTATAGCGTATATGCATATAAATAGACATTTATTTAACAGAGTAGAATAATCGTAGCTGAAAGTATAATATGCAAATTTATATTTAAGATATAGATATTTATATTTAAAGTCATTTTTTAGAATTGCGAGTTTGTAAAATGCAATTATAATTTTTTTTTCTTCAGTTTATCCAGAAATGGGGATACATTTATTTATTATTAAGTTAGAGTTAAATGCACAAAGAAAGACATGTTGGATATATTAAATAATCTTTCACATATCTTACAGACGCAAGTCAGGAACTAAGGACTGGGTCCAGTGCAATGACTCCCCTGTGAAAGTGTGCAAGCTGCCCGTCCACGGCCTGACCGAGGGGGCTTCCTATCACTTCAGAGTGAGGGCTGTGAACAAAGATGGCATCAGTTTGCCCTCCAGGATGTCTTCTGGAGTGACCGCTGGAGAAGTTGAGAGTGATGTGGAAGGTAGGACTAAAGATAAAGACATTTTGTGCTAAAACAGGGCCAGTGATGATTTAAAAGAACTCTTGTAATAAACTGAAGCAAAATGCAATTTTGCATCAATAGCAAAGTTTCTTCAAGCTCCAGACACCTCTTGCTTTAATCACGGTAAGTGTACAGGATGCAGAGTTATGTTTTTCCTCCTTGGATGCTCAGTTCGGCATTTATTCCAGGTTTACAAAGAGCATTTTAGCAAGTGTGACCCAAGTGCCTTTTATACTTTGCTTTCAAATTTGTTATATTCCTTCAGTGTCACATTTGAAATACACAAATCATGTAAGCTTAAAGGCATCTGTACTGGTAATCTAAAAAATATAATAAAATATTTTTTTAAAATGGAATCGCCTAACCTGAGGGGAAATGTTTATGTATTCTGAAACAGTGATTAAAATTGAAGGGAAATATGACATTGCAATTCGACAGGAGGAACTACAAAGAGGTACATTTAATTTCAGATTTCACTGAGCCATTAATATCATCTTTCTCCATCCATTCAATCCAACCAACCGCATGCTGCCTTTGTCAGATTACAACTTAACAATCCATTTTTTAATTCTCTCGTTCCGTATAGTAACATTTTTAAGGTAGACAACTCTTCCTTGTGTATTATATTAAAAATATGTATCTTGTGAACATTGTTACCATGGCATGTTCATGGACCTATATGATTTCTTGCTAAAGTTCATATCAGTGGAAGGTGTCCACTAACTAATCAAGGTTTCAAGGTCATATTCATTTTAAGTAGTACTGACTTCAAATTCATTTTTAAAAGTAAAGATATTACATCTCATCTCCCATTTAATATTATGCAGCATTTACTGCATGTAAAATAAAATCTAAATAGTAAACAAACCTTCGTGAATGAATAAGTTGTATAAATAATAATCATTAAGGTTAGATAAGGTTACACATGAAGTGTGAACTGGCTAATCAGCTACATGTAACTTATAATTATCTGATTTAATATCATCCCTGCATTTAACCTAAAGCGTGTGTGTTCCTCAGACTTGAATTAACCAGCAAATAAATGAGTGGAAAAATCTCTTTATTAAATCCACCTAAATTAAATTAATCCAATTAAATAAATCTTAAAGTATTAAAAATGTTGTTGTTGTTTTTTTGCAGTGTGGTCTAAATCCTAAATCTTAATTTACCAGGATATGACTAACTGAATTTTTGGCTACTCTTGCAGTTACTTTCCTTAAAATATTTGCAGAATATTCTGAGGAATGGTTAAATAATCAATGCAGTATATTGTATGCCTTTTTTTTTTAGCTATCGTAACTTTGTTTGTTAAACAGGTCTTTTTTTTGCCAAAAAATCATGTTGTCTCAACACATTAATACTAAGTTACTAACACACTGCAAATAAGAATGTATATATAAAGCAGATGATGTAAAAAAGTGTAGTTTTGTATAAATAAACATCTGATTTATTCCCGTATAGTGTATGTAACAATACCAGGTCCACCCACCAATGTGCATGCTACAGAAATAAACAAAACATACATTGTTCTGAGCTGGACACCACCTAGCCCCCGTGGACGGGCACCTGTGTGGTACCTCATTGAGAAGGTGTGTGTGCAATTTTTATCTTTGAAAATAAACGTTTTTCTTAAATAAGGCTTAGAATCTATTAAATACTAATAGTGTCACTTTCTTAATCTTAATAGTTTTCAGAATAAACAATGTTAGATTTAAAAAAATAAAATAAAAATGCTATTAACTAAAATTACTAAAGACTTTAAAGTGCCCCTATTATTTTTTTTATATTACCATTCATGCAGCTCTTGTGAATTACAACATCCTGGAAAGTTTTAAATCTGAAAGTGCACCGTGTATAAAAGTTATTACCTGCGTTTTCATTATAAATTTGCGCAAAACTTTGGCGATATTTACAGAACAGACACATATTAGCTGTTTCTTGGAAGTTATAGTACATTAAAATCATATGACTTTTTACATATGCAATGTGACCTGTAAATGCGAAAAAAACGTTTTCATTGAGTTTTTGCAAAACTGCCACCTTTCCATGTGACGCGTATTTTCAATTCACAATTGTAATTAGCGCAATTTGAAGGGTAATGGAAACACGGCTCTCAAAAGAAAGCCGACTCTGAAACATTGAAACGAGTTGTTTTTAAAACGATCCCAATTCTGGCAGTTTTATGTTGACTTCAAAGTGAAACATTACCATATTATTGGTCTTTTGCCTTTGGTCTGAATAAAAAAGCTAATTCAATCTTTTCCACCAGGTTCCGCTTTTGGAGCAGTAAATAGTTACATAGACTGCTTTAAATGAAATCAACAAATCACTGGAGGGGTTCGGAAAAACAACCTGTAGTTTAGGACTCCCAAAACCAAAATATGAACTTCTCATAACCCATAATAGGGGCACTTTATGCTTTAAATGTAGTACATTAAAGCAATACATTAGTAATAATGTAATGTAATTTTACAGTGCCAGTCATCATTTTTGGTCAAAAGGTTGTTTTTCCCATAAATCCTGGGTTTTAAAGGGGAAACTCTCCATGACTTAGTGTGTAGGTGACAGTCAAGTCTGGCAGAGAGTCAACACTGCGGTCCAGCTACGATCTCCCCGTTACCCGGTTTATGATATGGAGGACAAGAAATCTTACCGTTTCCGCATAATCACTGTCAACAAGTATGGCTCGAGTGAGCCGTCAGAGCCCACGGCACCCATCCAAAAGGTGGACCCTTATGGTAAGAAGGCTCTAAACTGTCAAACTGCAACTTAAACAGTCCTGCTGTTGTGGTTGTTTAACTATCAGATGTCATGTGATATGATGGAAGATGTGCAGAAAATCCTACAAATTCTTCTTGTAAAACAACTTCCATGCTGTATTTTGCAGGTGTTGTTTTGAATATTGGTATGTATGTTTATGTTGCCACAGCCTTTTGTTTTTTGTGAAAATGAAATCACTTAGCTCACTAAATTTGTGAAATATCACTATGATCTTAAATTTTTTTCCACTTCACAAGAACTTTGACACTTTTTTGTTGTTTGGCTCACATTTATTGTGTTTTAGTCCCACCTTCAGCCCACATCTATCCACTGTAACATGTTTGCTTTCAGCATGGCAGACTCACAGTAACTCCCAGTTAAACCTGTGAAAATATCTCTAATAATTGTGTTTGTGGTTTGTGCAGGTGTCCCTTCTGTCCCAGGACAGGTGATTGCTTCTAGAAACACTAAAACGTCTGCTTTTGTGCAATGGGAGGCCCCGAAACATGCCAACAACCTCATGGGTTACTACGTGGATGCCTCTCTGGTCGGCTCCAAGAAATGGTTCCCTTGTAACCACAGGCCTTATAAACACACCAGGTAAAACGTGTTACAAAAAATCTGGGTTTATTTTGACTTTGAGAACTTTCGAGAAGTCTTGACTGGTTTCTGGAGGTAAGTTTATATTGTGCTTGACCATATGGATTTACATTGGTCAGGTTTGTGGTCCATGGTCTGATCCCTGGAGATACTTACGTCTTCCGAGTGCAAGCCGTGAATGCTTACGGGTTGAGCGAAGAATCGCAGGAATCCACTCCTCTCTTCATCGATGCTGCTCTTTGTACGTATACAACTTTGCTGACTTCCATACCGATGTTACTGTATAAAAGAAAGAGAAGCTAGGATCAGACAATTAGGTCCATTTACAGTGGATGTATTGAGGTTTATACTGACACCTACTGGTGTGGATGTTTGATACGCACATCAGTTGCAGATGCAAAACTATTCAGATGTATGTAATAATAGAGAGTATAAATAGTGGTGGTATCAAATCATTAATCATAATATGTGTGTGTGTACTGTGTATATTAATTACATGGGCTATGTTTAAATACAAACATGCATGTATATATTCATATAAATATAAATATATGCATGTTAATATTTGTACATTATATACTATACTATACATATACTATGTAAAAAAATTTTTTATTTTGGATGCGATTAATCTCGATTAATGTATAAGGTAAAATAAATTCAAACATAAAAGACATGCTATGTGGTGTTTCCATAAACACTTGTGTTATCTTATACAGTTGGGGCAGTGGAGTATGGTATGTATGTTATATATTTCCATTTATTAAGTGATACCGCACTGATATTTTCACTCAGACCATGTAAAATCAGCTCTAGAGTAAAGTCACGTCAGTGTGAGATACACTTATAGTAGGCACTTGTTGGCTGTTTGTGAATTTGTGTATGTTACTGCATCTATAATCAATCACTTAATCTAATGTCACAGTCAGTGATTTAATCTGGCACCTGATTTTTATGTGATTCACAACCGGCTGCAGTCACTTCTAATGTTTGTCAGAACTGCTATCCATCTCTCTGAACGTTTTTTTTCCCTTCGTCACACATGATCAGCTACTCCCTCCGCCCCATATGGCATCAGTCTGCTGAACTGTAATGGATCCTCCATGACCCTGGCCTGGAAACGCCCCCAAAACACAGGCGGCTCTAAGATCACATCTTACTACCTGGACAAGCGTGAGGCGGGATCAGTCGACTGGAAGGAGGTTAGCCCCAGTCCGGCTGTCCACAGGACCTTTAAGGTACGCTCTCCATGAATATATCTCTTAATAAGTAGTCAAGAACTTGAAATCTGTCTTCATCTTTGGATTCAAAGATGACTCACTGTGTGTTTTCTGGATTAGTCTGTATTATTAATATCTGGATGCAGGTGGAGAATCTGAGCAGTGGCGTTTTCTACGAGTTCAAGGTTCAGGCTGCTAACTTGGCCGGAGTTGGCCTGCCGTCTGAACCCAGCAAAGCTTTTGCCTGTGAGGCCTGGACAATGTCTGAACCTGGTCAGTACTGGTACAGTACAGTCAGTTTACTGTCAGTATAAAGCAAAAGACCTAGAATCTTAGCATGAAAAACAATAACTGCACTAAGATTCAATGTCATCATCATTGCTCCTGTCATCGTTATTCAGATCCACTTTTTTCCTCTACGGGTGAGGCTTCTGGTTCGTTAGACGCTATAGGGAAATAACGAGGAAAATAACAACGTCCAGTAAACCGTAAAACTGTTGCACTGCAAACTGTAATGTGCGGTGCTTGTAGAGACAGGAGCAATGCACAAAGGAGTAAATAAAGAACGTAGTTTCACCGCATCAACACACACTTGACATTTAGTAACATTAATCCACCGACAGGGGTTAACTCAAACAGACAGGTATAAATACACAGAAGGCTTATGAACTAAATGGGACTCAGCTGGGAAAACATGGGAGGAAACTAATTAACTAATAATCACATACAAACACAGGAAAAACATATAAGGGCAAACAAGGGGAGGAGACTAAAAAATAGACAGACGTGTAACACAAACCAGTGTGTTCATTATTAAGATATACATTAAAATTACATGATAGGACACAAAAATGTTCAATATGAAGCTGCAAAATGAACTGTTTTGTACAGCTAAAAACAGCTGGATGTGGAAGAGACAGGAAGCTACCCAGCAAATTTACAATTGGCGGCACTCATTTTTACATCAGGAAAAAAGGTGGATAATAAGGATAATTTGGTAATAGGTTAAACATTAGTTAAAATGCAATAACAATTTCAGATATTACGTTTGATTACTTTTCTGGATTTCTATTGAATGTTTTCAACTGTTACCTTTTTGAACGATTTAAAGCAGGCAGGGTTCAACTTACAGTAGCGCTCAACACTGATTACTGTCAGACTTCTTGAAACCCCTTTTCACTTCAATTTTAAAGCACAGCCGCCACAAACCAGACTTCAGCCCATCCTTTCACTTCGAGGTCGTTCTAAAGTTAAATACAGATTTAAAATCATAACAAGAACTTGTTTAATAGCTATGATGCTGTTTTGAAAATCAAATCCTTTGCATTGCTATGACAGAAAACACTAGCATCTAAAAATGTATTGGAAAAAGCAGTTAAAATCTTAAAAAAATAAAGCCCAATGGCAAATAAAACAGTTTAGCATGTCCTACTCTGTCCTAAACTCCTGAAGGATTGGTATTTCAAATTTTAAAGCAAAGAAATCAGTTATACCTGTATGTTTTACATACAACTTCTACAACTATAATGATAAAGGCACAGAAAACAATATCGTTGGAATCTTTTTCACAATGATTTTTTTTGCAGCTGATGAATGCTAAAAGTAATTTCTCTCTTTGTTATCAGGCCCAGCGTATGACATTAGCTTCTGGGAGGTGCGTAACACCTCTGTCCTGGTGCAGTGGAAGCCCCCTGTGTACAGCGGAGATTGTCCCACCAATGGCTACTTTGTGGACATGGCTAAAAAGGGCTCATCAGAATTTGCCGCTGTGAATGCTGAGCCAATTGGGCATTGCTACTTGAAGGTGCCACACAAAACCCCTCTCTCTGATGATTATGTGATATGTCAAATACATATTCAGATGTATATTCTCTGATCTGTAGGTGGCTGGTCTAGAGACTGGAGCATCATATGTGTTCAGAGTACGTGCTGTGAATGACAAAGGTGTTGGAAAAGCCTCCGATGTCTCTGATCCTGTATGTGCAAAAGCTCTGCCAGGTAAATGCAGTACTGTATTATAACAAACTGTTATCACTCGTCAATAATAGGGCTGCAACAAACTATTTAGATGTTTTTGATGATTGATTATCTGAACAATTATCATTATGATTAATCAACTAATCGTCAGTAGGCTTTGTTTTATTACTTACTTTTCTTATTTTCTTGAATTGGATCCAGGAGGGCTAAATAACAGTTTTGCACTAAAGCTCTGTCAAACTGCCTTATTGCAGGCCCTTATATTAGGTCAAATGAGGTCAAAATGACTGTTCGACAACAAAAACACTTTTTTTTTTTTAAGTCGACCAATCATTTCAGCCCTAATTCCCTGTTTAAAGCATAAACGTTTTATTTCAAACCGGTTATTACCTTCTTGGAGCATAAAAGATGTTTAACAGCAAATAGTCACCTTTCATTGAATGGCAAAAGGTGGGTTATCATAGATAGAACTCCTAATTTTGATATTATTCTGTATTGTTTTCAAGGTACAAAGGAGATTGTATGTGGTGTGGATGAAGAAACTGGAGACATTTTCTTAAGTTTTGAAGCTTGTGAAGTTTCTGAGACTTCTAAGTTTATATGGTCAAAGTCCTACAAAGAGATCACTGAATCAAGCAGGGTCTCCATCACATCCTCTGGAAGACAGTATGTCTGACCTGTGTGGATTTTGTCATTTATTCAACACAGTCTCGTGAGAATTTAAGTATCATGCAAGTGAATGAGTTTGCACAACAAAACGCGTATGATTTGTGGGTAAAATATCACCCCCAAGGTCTAAAGATTGTACACAAATGTGCAAATGAGATTCATGTGAAATTGCAATCAGTAATTGTAAAATACTTCAAAATTGTCATGAGATTATGTTGCATGTATTACATCATTACATAATGAAGTTCTGTTGCAAAGTGTAATAAATTAATAAGCTGTGTTGTGTTCGGTCAAGCTCTAAGCTGACATTTGTAAACACTGAGAAGGAGGATCTGGGCGTCTACTCTGTCTCTGTGACTGACACAGATGGAGTTTCTTCCAGTTACTCCGTCAATGAAGAAGGTCAGAGTTCGGGTTTACATTTCTCTTTCTTTAAATACTTATATAGAATTCATAATATGATACTTGCTTTCTTTTACAGAGCTCAAAAAAAAGCAGGAGCTGAGCTACAACATCAAACACCCCAGTGAGTGGCCTGTGAATTGTTCATGAATGTTTTGGGTTGTCACTTCATGAGAATCCAAGAACGATTTAGTGTTTGGATTAACAACTGTTATATTTTCATCAGTTGTCCCGCTGAAGACTGAGCTGAATTATGAGATTCTAGAGAAGGGTCACGTGCGCTTCTGGGTGCAGGCTCTGAAGTTGTCCTCCTCTGTCAACTACAGGTTCATCGTCAATGATAAAGCCATCACGAGCGCTGAGGTACAAATCACTTATACTTATATGATATATGACAGTGTTCCCAAAAACCTTGCAACTGTTTACTTTTTTATTTTGGCGGTGGCTATTATTATTTACCAATAATAACCAAAATGAGTTATTATTTATTAGTTTTATTTACTGTTTTTTATTTAGAAATGTATTATAATAACTAATACAAATCTAAATTGTAAACTAATAATAATTGTTGACAATAACATTATTATTATTATTATTATTATTTACAATTAGTAATCAAAATCAGCCAGTTAATAATCATAATTATTATTCTTATTATGCAAAATTAAAATATAATAAATAAATAAAAAGCACAAATGAGTGATACAATTAGTCTATTATTATTGTAAATATTGCTGTTCTTAATCTTAATTAATAATTAATCTACAAATAATTATACAGTATATTTAAAAATAATAAACAAAATTAGTTATTATTTATTTTATTTTCTATATTTACTTTATTTAATTATTAACACATAAAAATAAACACATTTTTAATTTTTTTTTATATTTATTTATTTTATTTTTATTTTTTTATTCAATTATAATGTTATTGTTTGTTTTTTTATTTTTAAAAAACATGCAATTGTTTACATTATTAGTAGTAGAATCATTAAAGTCACAATTTAATCCCTTGGTAGAAATATATTTAAATGATTGCATTGTGTTTTTAGGGTTGCAAAATCAGCCATGACGTTTCTACTGGAATCATCCAGATGACTATTGAACACTTCACCAGGGCTAATGAAGGCACTTACACCATCCAGATCAGTGATGGCAAGGCCAAAAGCCAAAGCTCACTGGTTCTTGTGGGAGACGGTAAGGGCATAACAGAGTCTAAAATGAAATGTGTAGTCTTTACAATGCTGCTGTGGAAAAAGTTCAAAGCTATAAAACCTCTGTGAGCAAATATTCATTGTGTTTTTCTAACCTAAGCATTCAAAGTTGCTCTGAAGGAAGCTGAGTTCCAGAGAAAAGAGCACATCAGAAAGCAAGGTTTGTAAATATGACAGAAGTGACAAATTGTACCCCATATTCATACATTATTGTTTGTAATGTGTGGCCATTTTTCATTTATTAATTAGTTCCAATTATTCTGATTCTCTCAGGCCCTCACTTCTCAGAGTACCTGTCTTTCCATGTGACAGATGACTGCACAGTAATGCTGATGTGCAAGGTAAATGCAACCCTGCATTTTAAAGACCATTGAACACTGATACCAGAGTCTCGTATCCTTATCTTTGCCGTATGTTTGCACTGTAGCTGGCCAATGTGAAGAAAGAGACAACATTTACCTGGTTTAAAGAGGATGAGGAAATTACTGTTGATGTTCCACCAAACCCAATGTCTGGATCTTGCGCTCTTCCAATCCCCATGGTATAAAAACCGACGGTTCAGATATCAAAGTGTAGAAAGCAGTAACATAAACGCATCAGCCTATTAATAAATGCAATGTTTAACTTTTTTTATATTTATTTTCTGTTTTAATAGTTCTCCAGAAAAGACCAGGGAATTTACAAAGCTGTACTGGGAGATGACCGCGGAAAAGACACTTCTGTCTATGATATTTCTGGCAAAGGTAATGATTATTACTAAAGGTATTTCATTACTATATGTGTGTAATACATACCCAGCAGTTTAAGGTTTGTGGTTGCAAAGTTAAAAATGTTACGCAGCAGGGACACATTAAATTGATCAAATTATTTACATTGTTTTTGCAGAAAGATCAGTCATATCTTATGTTTTCAACATAAGAAGAACTGTTTCTCAATTAGCAAATCAGCATATTTTAATGATTTATGATCACTGAAAATTAGGATTTCCATCCGCTAATAAATTACATTTTAAAATATATTAAAATAGAAAACCAATATTTTAAATCGTTAAAATCTTATACTATTTTTGCTAAAAAAATACCACCTCGGTGAACATAAGATTCCCCAAATTTTTAAGTAGTAGGTTTAAGACACACTATATATATATATATATATGTGTGTGTAAAAACTTTTTGTCATTATTACTAATTTTTTATTCTCTTTTTGTCAGTGTTTGAGGATATCATCAATGCCATTGCCAGTATTGCTGGTATGTTGCTTATTCTCTGCTGATTTTATGAACTCCACCTCCATTTTTCACATCTATTTAAAAATATTATCACTATTGTAGTTTGAGTATTTTGCGTGTTTCGTTTTCAGGTTCCTCTGCCTCTGACTTGGTTCTTCAGTGCACACCAGAGGGTATCAGACTGCAATGCTACATGAAGTACTACACAGAGGAGATGAAAGCTAGCTGGTTTCATAGGTATATTCCCATAAAGAGAGACTCAGAATATACAAATCAGATGATAATGGAACTGTATCAGGCGTTATTTGATTATATAACAGGAGTATGACGTGTTTGGGGGGGTTGTAGCCAAAGTGATTGATTTATTTTGTTATCCTGGCTCCAGAGAGAGTAAGATCTCCTCCTCAGAGAAGATGAGAATTGGAGGCACATCTGAGATGGCCTGGATGCAGATCTGTGAGCCCACTGACAAGGAAAAGGGTCTTTATACTATTGAGATTCATGATGGGAAAAAACCACACACTCGCACCTTTGACCTTTCTGGACAAGGCAAGTGAAATCTGCGAATCTCCGAATTTGACCTAAGATCAACGTTAAATAGATGCTATATAGACGTTAAATAGTAAAATGCTATATGCACAGAAATATTTGAATACACATTTTCATTTCCTTCGTCATAGTGTTACTTACTTCTTGTAATGTGTTCCTTCATTCTAACAGCCTACACTGATGCGTATGCAGAGTTCCAGAGACTTAAGTAAGATAACCTCCATTGCTTCAGTTTATTCTCTTAAAGAAACACTGCCCTATTTTTGAAAATAGGCTAATTTTCTCACTCCCCAAGAGTTAAACAGTTGAGTTTTACTGTTTTCGAATCCATTCAGCCAATCTTTGGGTCTGGCTATGGCTATAGCACTTCTAGCTACAGCTCAGCATAGATCATGGAATCTGATTAGACCATTGGCATCTCGCTCAGAAATAACCAAAGAGTTTCAATATTGGCAGAAAAGTTCCTTGAAATGGGAAAATTTTAAATAGAAAAAATATCTAAACTCTTTGGTCACTACTACAGTCAAGGTCTGTAAACCTAGCCCTGCGTCACACAAAAGAGAGGATTTAAAAAAAATTATGTTTTGTTTTCTTTGTGCACAAAAAGTATTCTTGAAGCTTTGTATAATTACTGTTGAACAACTGATGTCATGTGGACTATTTTAACAATGTCCTTACGATCATTCTGGGCCTTGAACATGGCAGTAGTGTTGCTTTCTGTGAATAGTCAGAAAACTCTGATTTTTATCAAAAATACCTTAATTTTTGTTCTAAATCTGAGCAAAGTTCTTACAGCTTGGGATGACATAAAGCAGAATAAATCAGAGCATTCATATTTTCTCTCTTTCTCTCTTCCTTTAATTAGAGCTGCCGCCTTTGCTGAGAAGAGTGAGTATTTCCAAGAACTGCTCAAATGCAACATTAATAATGCTGTAATCCAGTTTATATTTATCCATACTTGAACTCAGACAGTATAATGCTGTGTAAAGCTTTGTACACTGAAAATAATCTAATTAAATCAGTAATGTGTACAAATTCCAGAATTATGACCCAAAAATTCAAACAACTGGAAGTATTTATTATTAAATCTTTTTGCCAAAAACTGTTAATTGTGACCATGGGAATATTTTGATTAATCGTGACACGGGTATATTATTTGTAGCAATAGCCAACAGTATATTGTATGGATTGAAATTATAAAAAAAAATCTTAATGCCAAAAATCATTAGGATATTAAGTAAAGATTGTTTCATGAATATATCTGGTAAATTTCCTACCATAAATATATAAAAACTTATAATGAAATATGCATTGCTAAGAACTTTGGACAACTTTAATGGTGGTTTTCACAATGTTTAGATTTTTTTGCTCCCTCAGATTGTAGTCACAATACTTTTAATTTACCTAAATTGGAAAAATGTCCAAATGTGTTATATGAACTGTTTGCCCTCTGTAGACCGTGGTAGAGTGGTAGGTGGCCTGCCAGATGTTGTCACCATTATGGAGAAGAAGGTAGTGTATCTTTTTATTTTTCCCACGTCCAATAGTACAGATTCCTTTTTAATGACTGTACAAACTTTTGACCATTCACCTCTGCAGAGCCTGAGTCTTACTTGCACAGTGTGGGGTGACCCCAGCCCAGAGGTCACCTGGTTTAAAAATGAGCAGGAGATTGTGTCCGACGACCGCTACAAGATCACCTTTGAGGGCGGCAAGTTCTCCAGCCTCACTATCCATAGCGTGTACGTGGAAGATTCTGGAAAGTACAGCATTAATGTTAGGAACAAGTACGGAGGTGAATTTGTGGAGATCACAGTCAGCGTCTACAAGCAAGGCGAAGATATCCCAGAGCCCAAACTGGGACAGATGGCCAGGCCTGTTGCTACCCCAAAGCCAGCTACACCGGCTCCACAGTCCACAAAGGCCCCAACTCCTGCGCCCTCCGTGAAGTCCCCAACCCCTACTCCACCTCCCTCTGTAAAATCTCCCACTCCAACTCCAGCTCCTAAATCACCCACCCCACCCAGATCCATGAGGTCCCCCACCCCACCCAGATCCATGAGATCCCCCACCCCTACTAAGAAGTAACTAGAAAACTATGGCTTGTAGAATCTGAAGATCCATGAAGTATTGATAGAGTTGATGTATAGTCTGCAGTAGTCTCCGAATAAGGATATGTCACTGGTACAGCTGCAAAGTTAAACATATTTACAGTAAAATATCTGAGGGAAGAGTCCTTTAAGATCAGCGTCAGACTCCAATGTACCAGTTTTTACCTTGAAATAGAGTCAAAAAAGTAGAAAGATTGTGTTATATGTATTGCTTTTGCAGCCAAACGATAAGAGAGTTGCTGAAGTGCTGTTGGGCCGGTTAAAATCATCACAAAGGCCACCGCTGTCTTATCTGTCTTTGTTCTGTACCCTCCAAATGCTTGTTGGTGCCAATAAAAATCAGCCGTCTCCTCTCTGGAGTGGACCTTCAGTAGTCCGAGTTGAATTTGTTGAGTTAATTTGATTGAGTGTATTTCGTTGTTTTTCTTAAAAGCCATTATAAAGTATGATTGCCATCATGAAGCATTCAAGTAATGCTGCGTTTAAATTTCTCTGTATTGTTGTTTCCAGCATTTGTGAGTAGGCCTATGCCTACTCCTATACATGCCTAGGCCTATACATGAACAGTTGCGCTACTGTGTATTTTTTGCATAGCCAATTTTAGTCTTTTGCTTTAATAACATGTAATCTAATATTTAAAGAGTAAAGTAAATGCTGGGTCCACAGTGTCAAGTCCAGTTAAGCATAACTAAAATTCAATTTTGTAAAAACTTAATGGCTGCGAATTTAGTCAAACTAAACCGTTATTTGAAGAGTTATTTTAGCAATCAGACTTCTAAAGTTTGTGTAAATTTACTTAAATAAAACGCATGTCCAATGCTGCACCTGGAGAGTGCAGAGAGATCATGCATGAACCAGTTAATCCAGGTTATTTAAATTACTATAAACTTCCAATAAGGGCCTTTCGCACTGTGGAAATCTTTTCATAGTACTCAAACTAATTGTGGAACTATTACCCGCTTTTTTGGCGTGTCCACACGGCAGGTTTTAGTTCCAAGTACTCCGTTTGGGGGAACTAAATTAGCTCCTGCTTCAGAGTAGGGTCCAAAACTGTTCTAGGAACTATTAGTGACATATGTGTAAGCTGATTGGCCAAACGCACAAAACCCCCACCAATTTTAAAAAGTAGCAAAAACATGTTTATTTCACAAACATGGAAAACGGCATTAAAATACTATATTTTACAGGTAAATACCTGTTGTCTGCAGTGCTGTGTTTTTTTCTCAGGTTCGATGATATGTAATGCTACAAGTTTTGTCTTCAAAAATTTTGTCTCTCAACTTTTTGTTTTTGTAATCGCACAGATTGTACATTGACATTCCATCTCCGTTATCATTAAACACAACAAAAACAGCTCTGATCACGGCGTCCTCCATTTACCAGTTTTAAGGCGGCCATACGCGGTTTGAATTCGGACAGTCGGAAGACCGTATGGCTTCGCACATGTCACCAGTGACTTTGTTTATGGATGCAGTGGTACACGGCACGATTTTAAAACCTGACGATTTCCGAGGCAATCACATTCACAAAGTTCTGCTCCAAAAACATGGACTCTGAGGAAGAGATCCTTTTCTTTGTGGCAGCAATGGCTTGCGAAAAAACAAAAAAGAAAACGAAGGGCATGGCAAAGAGTTTGGCTGAAGGGCAGAAAATTAAATAAATATTAAGAGTTCCTTTTTTATAGATAATTACTATTTATAATATTATTTTAAATGCTGCTCGATATATCATATATATATATATATATCATATATACAGCGCTTGCAGTTCTTGCCAGAGTTCAGCAAGTTTCTCGACAGTCCAAATTCTCTGTGGCGCTGTTCATCTTGTTTATCTTTCTTCTGTGGTTTTCTTTAGTAGCTAGCTTCTGATTGGTCATTTCCAGTTTGCTCAACAAATTGGCTCATTCAACAGCACACACATCATGCTTTCAATCCAACAGTTCCCAAAGTTTTTGGACATGTTTAACCCTCCTATTACCCTAGAATCCGCTAACACCTTTTATCCTCTGAATTTAACCTCCAAAATATGATTTATTTTTTTGCTAAAATGTTAGTTTCAGGTAATTGATGTCTTTGTTGACTACTTAACAACACTCAGAAATAAAAAAGAATTAGGTTTTCCCCTCCCCCATGGCATGGGACATGTCAAAGTCTCTAGTGAGATTTAGGATAAGAGGAGGGTTAAAAATGATTGTGAGGTCAGGAATTGCTCGTAAGGCACTCTGTTTCTCTCGTAATTTCTCACATGCCATACGAGCCCTGACCATACGACAAGAGACGATTTCCTCCTATAACCCAACAATTCGAGCTCGTATCACCGTTACTTCTAAAGTTTAAGTGAACTTTATTTTAATGCAATAAATAAAATCAATCAGTCTGCAGCAGATATCCATAAGTTGTGTGGTTTTATTTTGAAGTTTTGTTTGGAGGAAAGGTCTTTTTTGTCTGTAATACAAAGTTCTTTGTTTAATACCAAATCAATGGGAATATATTAAATGTATTTCCTTGGATTCAAATACACACAAAAAAAAAAATCATTCAGCAAATTCAGGTGTTAAATAAAATATTCGAGTCCCTTGTTCTTGTCGGCATCATGCTCTTGCGTCTCAATCTCTACACGCTTCATGGCAATAAAATACTGCACAAACGGCTCTCCCAGCGCACTACGAATAACGCTGTCCTCTGCCAGAGCCTCTAAAGCATCGTCCAATTTAACAGGGATCGGGAACTGTTTCTGCTGACCTGGAGCTTTGTTGAGGAGCTGTTTGGCATTCAGGTTACGTCTAATACCGTCCAGACCTGCTGCTACCGTGGCCGCCAATACAATGTAAGGATTGGCCATCGCTGTCCCCAGCTTGTTGTCGATGTGAGTCTCGCGTCCACCGTGAATTTTCACGTTGAAGGCGCAGCTGTTGTCGTTGCTGCCGCATGTTGCGTAAAGAATGTTCTTGGAATTTTTCTTGTCTTTGGAAAGCTGGTTTCGACAGCTGATCCCTGGAGCCAAAAGACAGCTCAGAGCAGCCGAGTGCTGAAGAAGACCTGAGAGCCACTTTCTGCCCATCTCCGAAAGTTCCCCATTGCCCGAGTGGAAAAGGCTTCTTCTTCCACTGGCATCCCAAAGGCTGTGGGAGAGTAAGCCCGAATTGTGGATGTTGTCATCTGTGAAAAAGGTGGCGATGTAGTCGAACTTCCTGGCCATCTCTTTGATTCCTGTGCGGAAGGTAAAGGCGCTGTCAGCGGCATCGATTCCAAACCTCGGTTTAAAGCAAATTTCCATCTGCCCTGGTCCGTTTGCGGAAGAGAAGCTCTCGACGTCAACTCCCATGTAGTACATCCCTCTGACTAGCTGCTGCAGGAAGGGTAGATCGTAGTTGCTCAACAATGTGGTTGCAGGGAAGAACACTGCTTTAGGTCCCACTCGTTCAGGGATGCCAAAGATGCAGCATTCATAGGTGAAGGATGAATGGATAGAGAATCCCATGCTCTGGAGTTGGCCGAGCATCTGCTTGGCTATGAGACGTGGTGATGTTCGCAGTGGCACACCAGTGATTGTGCAGGGGTCACAGATAAGACGAGCGGTCTGCTCCGCCCAGGGAAGGATTTGGAACGTGGACAGATCTGCAACCAGGAGGACATCACTGCTGAAGTTGGCTGCACTCGGATGATCAACTTCATCGACTTTAGGGCTTAAGGTTAACTCCAGGTAGCTTCTCGGCATGGGAATGCCATATACTGCTTTTTCCTGTAATGTCAATAATGAGAAATGTTTCTCTGAGTACTTCTCACCACTGTTTTAAGAAAAACTAGACTTTACAATAAAAAGACAACTGAATTACTAACACTACAGCTGCTGTAAGCAATGTTAGTTGTCTTGGTAACTTAAAGGGTTAGTTCACCCCAAAATGAAAATTCTATGATTAATTACTCACCCTCATATCAATGCAAACCCATCTTCGGAACACAAATTAAGATGTTTTTGATTAAATCTGAGAGCCATCTTACCCTCCATAGACAGCAATACTGAAATGATCTTACTGTAGATCCAGAAACATTGTAAAACTATCAGTAAAACAGGCCATGTGACCTCAGAGACTTAACATTTTAAAGTTTTTCAACACTAGGAGACACTACTTTTTTGTAATAAAAATAACAAAACATAACATAATTTACTTTACCGTTCTATTTCCCTGAGTTACATACCCATTTTAGTATCACAACGCATATGTATGCTTTCCCCTAAATGTAAACAATGCCTATTACGTTCATGCACGTGCTTTCCTCCAAATGTAAACAATGCTGATTATGTCAAATACATTCTTAAGTAATCTCCAAAATGCAGGAAACGCACCTTGGGGGAGAAAAATGGTTGAATAAATTGTCACTTTTGTTTTCTTTGCGAAAAAAAATAAATAAATTCTCGTAGTGTAGTAATTTATGTTTTGAATATGAATGAAGGTCTTACAGGTTCGGAATGACATGAGGGTGAGTAATTAATGACAGAATTTTTATTTTTGGGTGAACTAATCTTTGAAACACACCCCTACGCACCTTTGCTCTCCAAAGACGTCTGGGTACAGACCTGAAATGTATGAAATTATACTGTAGATGGCAGAGAGATACCTAGGTTTTGTATAAAGTTAATTGATAAGTCTTAATTGAATTCATAGTTTAAGTCCTTGATTCTGTTGGCTGAGCCGTGTTTCGAAGCTGTTGTAAATTATTCTGCTACATTGGGATGATTTTGTACAATTTGCTGATGTTATAAATCATACCTTTTTGTAGTTATAACCCTGCGCAAATTTATACAAAATCGAAACGTTGTTTTCTCATTACATTTATCATACCTGAGATTTAATGAATGTAATGATTCCTTATGCAGAGTTGCTTCCCAATAAATATATCTTAGTTTTACTACAAAACAGTAAACAAATAAATATTTAAAAGTTATGATAGATTCCAAAACATTGCATACAGCAGCATACATTTGTATCATTACAATGTCTTGACTACATAAAATCAATGAAAGAGATTTACGTGAAAGAATCGAGCTGGAACTGTCTTGGATCGAGACACCCCATGAAGATCAGTGGCCTCAAAGCGAACGAAGCTTATGTTTTCTCGGGCGATTTGCTGTTTTATGCGCTCAACATCAGAAATGAAGCTCTGAGATGCAAAAGAGAGCACTTGTGACCTCTCATTGTCTGTTGGGAATATAAAATAATATCCAGATAGATGAGCAAGTTTAAATAAACGCGTCAGATTTAAGCAAACGTAAATCATCTTTCTGACCTGAGTGTGATGTGCCAGCTTCTTCCCTGTGAGACGTGTCAGCAGTAGGTGAACTCATACCAGACGACCTGCCTGGAGGTCCTTCGGTCATCGAAGAGCCACCAGATTCCCATCTAGAGCTTCCTTCTCTGACTCTGGATGCTCTCCTGGCTTCTGAAAGGGGCTTGAAGGTGCTAAAACTCTTAGATGGCATCTGGTCCGGCTTACAGTCCACTCTTTGACCTGGAGGGTAGCTCCTTCCTCCATCTTGCCCTTTTCCACTGAGTAGGGAGCTCTCACGCAACACACTTTTCAGTTCATCTAAGGTTTGTTTGGGGACGCCACCCTCACCAGCTGATGGGTTATATTGCACATTCTCCCTTCTCCATCCATGCCTGTTGCCATAGTCATGTTCTCTCGAGAGAACCTGGTACTGGGACTCACTGGAAACAGAGGGACAACGATGTGGAGGGCCGATGGAAATAACAATGGGGTCATTTGTGGGGCCTGGAATTGGTACGTTTGATGGCACTAAGGGTACAGACATCCCTTTTCTGTCCCAGTCAGAGGAATGACGCTTCTCTCTGGAGTCCACATTCTTCTTTCCTGAACTCATATTTCCTCCATCCACCTGGTCTGGAATGTTTTCCTGTAGAAGTTGAAATTGATGGATTTCAGATTGAATATAACTCACAATACAACATAACTTGACATAAAATACTAGAGTACCAAATGTCCCAAATGACAATGTACAAATAATTTTAATCAACTGTACAAATTGCATTTTAGAAATAAATAATATAGATTTACCATATCTTTGGATTCCTCTGATTCCTGCATAATGCTCTGGTTTTTATGTGAATGTTTGGAAACTCATAACCCTCCGCCCCAATAACAGTGGCTCACACAACTGACCGACTGCGACTGAAACAAACCAATCTGTTCCCTTTCACCCCAACCAAATGCATGAAGCGTCCAGTCTGTTCAGTCCCACTCATCCATTGTGAGCTTCTGCACATCAGCTGTTTTCAACAGCCCACAAAACATTATTCATCAAACCTCTAGAAAGATGCGGTTGTGTGACTAAAAGGTTATATAACAGAATACCGTAGCCATTGCTTTGAATGGAAACATAAATGAACACATAGTGACATGCACTGTTTTGGCAAGCAAATTAAACAAATAAAAAGCATACAAAGAGAGCTACAAAACAAATTATTTCTGATTACACAAACTTTTTAAATGTTATATTTTATACAACGAAGATTACCTTATTGTCAAGGTCAATATGAAGATTTGTGTTTATTCTAAATCAGGTCTACTCTTAAAATTAAAGCAATGTTAATATTACAATAACCAAAACACACTACAGAACACAAAATTATTATTATTTGTAGTATTAGTAATATTTAAATGTGCAGAATGTGAAAAGCATTTTGTTCAACAATAATAATAAAATATGCAAATTATAGAAAGTTTCAAAAATGAATATAGTTAAACATGATAAACTTTATTTTAAGTTTTATTTAATTGATTTTGTAAAGAAATATATTTTTCATATTTATATTATATTATTTATATTATAATATATAAAACTGTTTAGAATATGAATTGAATTAAAATAAACTAAAAACTAAACATTTGTAATGTTTAAATAATATTTGAAATAATTTGAAATAAAAACATTGATAATAATAATAATAACTAATAAAAAAATATATAATAAAATTAGCCTATATGATATGTTTAGATTTAGCATATGATAAAATACATAATACATGTGTTTTGTAATGGTTTATTTAAACATATTTTAAGTGTCATTTTATTAATAATAATAATAACTATTTATTGTGTTTTGTTATGATGTGTTTAGAATATGCATATAATTAAATAGATAATGCATGTATTTTGTAATGGTTTTTATATAAAAGTTTCATTTTCTAATAATATTTATGTATTACATTTTATTATAATCACATCCTAAAGGTTTTAAAAAAAACTAATAATAATAATATTAGTTTTTTATTAAACCTTTAGGATGTGATTATAATAAAATGTAATACATTTTTGTTTTATATAAAATATATTTTATAAATGATAATTATTATTATTAGTACATGTGATTATATAATAATAATAATAATTATTATTATTATTATAAATAGTGCTGTTATTAATGACGTGTGTTTGTAATTGTGTGTAGCTGTTAGGTGAGTCAGGCTCTATATGCTGTAGTGTAGTGTGTGTGTGTTGAAGGGTGCGGTTTCTTGAGTCCAGCTGTAACCGGTTACAGGAGACTCCGTCACATACACGGCAGCGCTGTATGGTCAAACACGACAACATTTATTCTCCGGAGCGGCTTCATGATTAAGCTACAATCTTCAATGAGTAAGCATATTCCAGTAAGTGAATCCTTTTAACATAAAAAAATTGTTTTGAAACAAATTCGGGGTTTATTTTGTGGTAACTAACGTTATAGTCTTAATCTGCGAGCTAACGTTAGGTAACGTTAGCACCAGAGCAGAACGTGTTTTGTTGTCGACCACAACACGTTACGTTAATATTTCAGTTTTATTTTGTTGTAACGTTACCCTTTAACAAAACTGTGTCTGTGTTTATAAAGATTGAATGTTAAAGCTATAACGTAACTGAAATAATCGCTAGGTGACGGTGATAACTTCGGTTAGCCTCGCAGCTAACTGACGTCAGTAAGAACCAAGCACAACATTTTGCTCATATTTCATTTTAATCAATTAAATTAAAAGAGCTAATCAAATTAAGTAACGTTAGCTCGTGTTTTGTTTTTGTTGAACATGAATGTAATCTGTGGGCTTTTTGCCCCATTGCTAATATTAGCCAAGCGGAAGTCTTTGTGTCAGTCTTTACCAATTAGCATATCTTGATGTTTTGAATATTGAAATCTGTTTTTAATCAGTATAAAGAAGAATTTAAATATTTCACCACCTTTAAAACTGTGTCCAAATGCAAATTTTATCCGAGAAACGGGTCATTTTATTGGCCTCATTTGGGGCCTTTGCACTTGATTTCCATAAAGTCGCTCTGTAACCATGCCTTTCATTTGATTTGCATTTGAAGTTACTACAAGAGGTTTGTTGCGTCTTTTTGCGAGTGATTTGCTAAAGAGGCTTCGCATGTGGTAATCCCGAAAAGCTGCTGAGACACGTGTGTGCCCTCACGAGACTAACATGAAGACTTCAGCCTTCCCAGAAACCAAGCGTTAAACAATGACCCATATACCGCGGGCTGACTCACATCTGACTCATGTGTTTGTGGGAGATATGGTTCGTGCGATTATGAATACTCGGATTTAGCCTATAGGGATGTATCATAAGTGTGTGAGTTTGAGATAACTCTGATACTGGCTGCTGATTGGTCGGTATAGAGCGTCATCATCTATCCATAATATATGCAATCAGATTGTCTGATGAAAATTTTATCTTGTGAAGTGTTTTAATGCAATCAAATTTTAGGCACCTTCTCAAGAAATAAGCTTTTTATTATTATTTTTTTTTTGTATTTGATTGGTATAAAATCTTGTTAATATACTTGATGACAACAACACCACAACAAACACTCAGTGTCGATTAGTTTGACACATGTTTCTTTTTTCTGCTTGTCAATTAAAATGATGGAATAGTGTAGTTGTGGTAGTGTTTATAGTATCAGTAAGAATGGATTGAACAATATTAATAATACGTAGCAATAAACTTTTATATAGATATAACATATATACAGTAGTCAACATTCAAACTGATCATCAAAGTTGTCCTAACACTAGTATGGGTATTATTTTGGTAACAACTTTGATTAAAGGTTTTAATCCACTTTTAAATGTTGACTATTGTATGTATGTGTGTGTGTGTTTTTATATATATATATAAAGAATGCATTTTTATAGTCAATAATAGCTAATAGAATTAAATATTGGACTAAAATAATGAATATGTACAGTAGCGTCAGTAACATGGTCAGTAACTAATTTATTTTTTGCTGTTTCTTTTTCATGTTTAATGTTTTAAAAAAAAAAAAATGATGTGTGCATAAATTTCCAAGGACAGATAGAAATGAACTACTGGCCCAGCTGAACAAGCAGAAAAATAGCTGCTTTAAATCAGGATGAGAGAGATAAATGAAGTCCTGTGTCCTGACCGTGTGTGCCTCTGTTCTTGTGTCCTTGCAGCAGTTCTGTGGTGTTTTGGGTCACACATTTATGGAGTTTCTGAAGGGCAGTGGCGACTACTGCCAGGCTCAGCACGGCGTTTATGCAGAGAAGTGAACGGCCGGCCTCGCTACCTCATCAGAAGAGAGACTTGTGTTAGAGTTTTAACGTTGGCGGGATCAGGCTTATAGAGCGGGCATCCACAGCGGTCGGCAGTTCTGGATGGGGTAAAAAAAATCTCTTGGAAGTTAACTGCCCTCGCCGGCCCTACGTCTTCACTCTTCACCAGAGGACCAGCCTTGTTTTGTTTTTCTTTTTTTTTTATGCTAGTAATCCCGCCCACCTCT
This sequence comes from Enteromius viviparus, assembly GCA_032353835.1. Classification (NCBI taxonomy): domain Eukaryota; kingdom Metazoa; phylum Chordata; class Actinopteri; order Cypriniformes; family Cyprinidae; genus Enteromius; species Enteromius viviparus. The sequence goes on from JAUCNO010000044.1 coordinate 1,302,366, forward strand.
GGGTCGCACCTCTTTTTTCCTAATCGTATCCGCCAGGTTTTCTTTTGTTAATAGAGAGAGAGTTTCTTTAAGTTTTTTCTTTGAGATCTTCAAGCTTTTTCAAAAAGTTAAAAATGGCTCGTATGAATAGACCTGCCCCAGTGGAGATCACTTACAAAAACATGAGATTCCTCATTACCCACAACCCCACTAATGCCACGCTTCACAAATTCATTGAGGTGAGTGTTGGTCCAAACACGCTAAAAGTGCTGTTTTGGATAGACGATAATGAAACCCTCATAATACAGTAACTGCAAAACATCACTTACATGATGTTTCCTCCCATCTGTTAGGAACTGAAGAAATATGGGGTGACGACGGTAGTTCGAGTGTGTGAGGCCACGTATGATGCAAACCTGGTTGTTAAAGAAGGCATTCAGGTTCTGGTAAGTCCAAATGAACCAGTTCATCTACCTGACAGTGAATAGAAATGTCCATTCTTATCTCAGGCCATTTTTAAATGTAGGATTGGCCCTTTGACGATGGAGCTCCTCCCTCTAACCAGATCGTTGATGATTGGCTGAATCTTCTTCGGATGAAGTTTAGGGAGGAGCCAGGCTGCTGTATTGCGGTGCATTGTGTTGCAGGCCTTGGAAGGTAACTTTATGGGATTCAGGATCATTGCATGTGTCATAAGAAGTAAACATAGAATAAAACCTGTGAGCTTTGCATGGGACCTTAGCTGTTGGTTTTTTCCCACAGAGCTCCAGTTCTGGTTGCTCTGGCCCTGATTGAGTGTGGCATGAAATATGAAGATGCGGTTCAGTTCATTCGACAGTAAGTTAACTTTAAAAAGTCTTCATTCTTAAAGCTAAAGGTTTGTTTAATAATTTTTTTTTTTTACCCCCAGAAAGCGCCGTGGAGCATTCAACAGCAAACAGCTCTTCTATCTGGAAAAATATCGTTCCAAAATGCGTCTTCGATTCAACGGCCACCGCAACAACTGCTGCATTCAATAAAAGCTTTCGTGTCAGTCTTTCTCAAATGTGTAACGGGAATTTGTATCTAGCAGGTAGTTTGTTCTCTTAATTGGTAACTGTAAAAAAGCCGTTACAAAACTTAAGCTTATTTTGTTACAAGTGTCCCCCGCCCTTCTCTTTGTTTTAACTATTTCCTGTGGAGAACCTCTGTTAACGAGGGTAAGTGCTTGTTTGAACATGAGCTTAGTGTTTTGCGATAAACTTCATGTTTGTTATTTCTGGTCAAATCCCAACTCTGCCAAAAACGTAAGTACGCTTTATAGCCTAAATGATTTAATTAGATGATTAGATGCTCTAAATGAATTCGCCTGCCTCCGAAAAAGATCTAAAATAAATGCCTTATCAAAGCAGACAAACAGGTTTCTCGATGATGACTTTTGCAGAAAACAAATGAGGAAGAGAGATGAGTAAAAAAAATGATAGGACAATAAAATCTCTATATAAATATATTGAAGGGTGGGGTACTACTTTTTGTTGTTTATCCAAACTTTGTTTACCTATTACTGCCATGTCAATAGTGTGATGTTTGTGTTTTGGCTTAAAACTGGACCTCAATGTCTGCAGTATTTTTATGCCTTTTTATTTGATGTGCGTAACTTAATGTTTCAATACTTGATTTACGTACAGTATTTGATTATGTGTACTGTTAAACCACCTATTTATATCATTGGATATGTGTTTAGTTTAGCGAGAAACAAGTTTGCCAATTTAAGAGTACAATAAAGATACACTGAAGGATCATTTTACCTTGTCTGTGCTGGATTTTTAAATTAAAAACATGCAGCACGTTATCAAAATTCTTTTATTTTTCTCCCTTTTCACAACCGTTGGTGCCACATCAATCTTTTCTGCAATAAATAAAGAATATAGAAAATTCTTAATCGTTTTTAAACATCAAAGACCTCTCCCTCACTGCAAAGAACCACAAAAATGCTCACGAACTTGAGAATGTCTCTTAAGGTTAAAACAATCTAAAAACCATTTAATAAAATGCTTGCAAATTATTTTTTAGCTATGCAATATTGACAAATTTACAATGTTCAGGACCCCTTCTGATGTAAAGTCCTTCAAACAGCCTTTAATATGTAAAGTGGCCAGGTCATGACGGCATGGTTTTGTGTGCATCCAGGACCCAAAGTATATTCAAATGAGATTGAACTAGAGCATATATTTTTGCAAGCTATTATTTCATTATTTATGGGGCAATTTAGGTTTATTTTGTTTTTTAATAGAATTATTGGAACTATACAAAAGTATGTCCAAAAAAAAATATCTTCGTAAAAAAGGGACTGAATAAAACTGGGAACCCTAATATGAATTGATCCAACCTCTCACAGGTGTTTGATAAGTACAGTCACACCCGCACTGACACAGAAATCTCCTCGTAGATGGAGTCTCTCAAGTGTCCCTGTCCAGAGACGCTGGGCTCTGATGTGTGGCTCGCTGATGGCTCACAGCTCATAGAGCATCTGGTCCCTTCATGTTGGACTCTTTGACAGATATCGGACTCGCGACTGCTTGAAGGATGCACTGAGATGACTCGCAGTATCCGTTATAGCCGGCTGGACCTGGTGGCCCGGGCACACCTGGGATTCCAGGAGCACCTACTGGTCCTCTCAGACCGTCACGCCCGTTAATGCCATATGCTGGTTTCCCAGGATCACCTGAGAGCCAGACGGAGAAACAGAGCATCGGTCAGAAGCAAGAACTTACAGATCATTTAACACAGTGATGGATATTAGATAAGATGTAGTCATTGTTCTTACCTGGGAGCCCTGGTGGTCCAGGTATTCCTTTAGGCCCCTCAACTGTGGGTCCTCTATCTCCCCTGTCACCTTGGTCACCTAAATGGAGAACACAGAGGTTTTATATGGGATGTAGGTGGTGCTTCACTTCAACTAAAAACTCTTGTGAAATCTGTGTGGGAAAATATTTGCCCTGCAAAAAATGTTTGGTGTTTTATTGAAACGACATTGAGTCAAACATTGCTTCGTACCTTTGGGCCCTTTCCTCCCTATGAGCCCTGGGGGCCCTTTAAGACCTGGCAGGCCTCTGTTTCCAGGATGCCCAGGGAAGCCATTGTTTCCGGCGGGCCCTGGAGAGCCGGGGGGACCAGGAGGACCTGGCAACCCAGAGATGCCCGACTCGGGCCTTGTCAGACTGGATGCCAACTGGGCGAGCTGTCCTGTGAGGAAACCAAGTATGGCAAATCCATTTAAAAAACAAAAATCATTCGAGTGTAACAATTAGTTAAGCTTCTATTTGTCGATATGTCTGTTTGGACATCAAAATACGCACCGTGCAAAACCCTCATGCACACCTGCTTGATGTGTTCATCTGTGGGTGCTCTGCCCTGGAGGAAAATCCAAGGACACGGTTAATAGTTCCTCATTTAATGCAGGAAGAAATGACAAAACACTACCTGATTTAGTACAGGTTTACTAAAAGTCTAGTCCCACAGAAATCAAACTCTTTATGATAAAAGTGTCATATTTAAGACAGGGATTAATGAGATGATTAAAGCAGACGTACTGGTCTTCCCTGTGCTCCAGGCAGTCCAGGTACCCCTCTGTCTCCTTGCATGCCTCTTGGGCCAGGCTCTCCAGCTAGGCCCTCGGGTCCAGGTTGGCCACGCACACCCTCTGGCCCTTTATTTCCTGCGTCTCCTGGTTTTCCTGTCTGAACACAACAAATGCTAGACATTGCTACATTTTTAAGAAGGCCAGCATTGACTTTTGTGCACTTGTTGACATTTTACGGAGTTAGAGTGCAGGACAAAAATGATCTTCTAAATCTTTTGCAGTAGTGTGTCGGTAGGAAATATCAGTTCACATTTTAGACAATTCCTTTTGCCATTAATTGTAATAATGCAGTGAGATGTTTGTCTGAGAGCAGCCAGTGCTCCACAGAAACATCTGATCTGATCCTCATCAGTCAGCAGCTTTTGTCCTCGTTGCACTTGTGCATATTTTTTGGGGGGGCTTTAAAGTTAGGTTTCTTCAATGTAAAAGTTGCTACACTTCCTCTGAATCTGGTCTAAGTTTGTCACTGATCAAGGAAAAGGACTGTTTTTGATATTTCCTACAGCCACATTACAGCAAGAGATTTTTGTCTGTGAAGAAAAGTCTGTAAATTCACCAACTTTAATGCTTTAATGTTTTTATGTCATATTGAAATTGCATATTTATGCTGTTTTTGCATTTTAATGCATTTTAAAGAACACATTTCTACAGTAACCTAAATAAGTGACTTTAACCTTTTTTTTATTTAACCTAGTGCTATATAATTTTGTTCACCACTGTATATCATTGACATGCTATTATAGTTTCTATTTATATTTTGAATAATTTTTTATTTTGATATATTTCTTTTATTTTAGTATTGTTTTGTCATTTTATTAGTTTATATATGTCTAGTTTTTTTTGTCAGTTAACATTTATTTCAGAAACAGACAATAGCATCACTTCTCAAAACGAACTCACCGATCCTTTCTCGCCTGGCTCTCCCTCATCACCCTGAGAAAATAAATGGACATGGAGTTTAGGATCAGCAAGGGTGTTTATCACCTGTGCCTGAATACATAACCAATATATCCAAAGACATTTAAATATCTGTGCTGTTATATATCTGTACTTACAACATCTCCTGTGTTTCCAGGTGTTCCCTCTTCACCAGATGGTCCCTAAACAAACATGCATTAGATACATTATAATATAGATTTAATTGATGTTATAGAATGTAAAACTAAAATGACACAAACACACACACACACACACACACACACACACACACACACACACACACACACACACACACACACACACACACA
>JAUCNO010000044.1:1314298-1327399 GCA_032353835.1 Enteromius viviparus
CTGCGGGTGACGTCCCGATCACTCATTGGACAGATTATACAGCAGATTCAGAGCATGGTCACGCCGAGGCGTTCCCATAGCGTTTTCGGACGCAGTGTGAGTTCCTGAAAAGGAACTTTGGTTATGCACTAAAAAAGTGGTCATTTTTTTTTCTTTCTTTTGATTAAAACAAACTGAATTCTTTCTTATTTTTTATTTAATTAATTGCATTAGACATGCTACTGATGATTACTAATTAAATGAAACAATAGTTTCAGTAGTTGGCAGTAAACCAGTTACCTCACCTGATTATCTTTCTCTCTTTCTTTCTTTCTTACAGCAACAATACAGCTCAAATAAAAGAAATAAGAAACCGCAAAACATCAAAACACAATATAACAATACTGTTGACACAGCTAGATTAAAGCTACTGGCTATCTTCGGTATGGACAAAATTGTCCTACTTATCTTATTTAACTTAATGTCATAAAAGAGTAAGCCAAGCCAGTAGTTGTGCTGACAGTGTCGTGTAAACATGACAGAAGACGCAAAAAGACAAACTGATCAAAAAAGGTACTGTATAGTGATGAAGAACGGAGAACTGTTAAACCGAAAATTCAGGGAAAACAAATATTTGGGGGAATCAGGGGAATAACTTAGGGGAAATGAAAACAGAGAGATTACAGAGAGTCGTATGTATATATACTGTTGAAAAAAAAAGCTTTGTGAGTCACGTCTCATCTCAGAACCAGCACTGATCTGAATTCATGATGGTGCTTTACTGTCTTGTACACGACAGTAGTTTCGAGTTAAACTGAGAGGATCAGAGCAAAGTGCCATTGGCAAAACTGCAGATAGTGTCAAGAAGAAATGCTTTGATCGCCCAAGAGAATGTGTACAAGATCGCGGGATAGCCAGGAAACATCTACACTACATAAAAGACACAGTCGTCCAGCAACACATCAGTGTTTCCTATAAGCTAGCACAGCAGTACTATGGTAAAACTATCCGAAACGATCACTACATTGGACATTTCACATCTGCAGTTAAAATGCAAATATGATGTCAAGTGATGATAAATGACAAGCCAAAAGCATTATAGGATATCCATGTCAGTCTTTATACTCGTCCCGTGTTCAAGAACTTGTTTTGTGAAAACTCTCCCACCGCCAATCAAAACCGCTCAGCAATCTGATGGGAAATTTCCTCAATGTACCGAAACGTCAATCATCTATGAGGCAAAGCATTTTTTACTCATTTGGTGCATGAAATGATTTCACAGGCATCGAACGTGAACTCTGCGTCTGCTTTGCGCTCATCTGAATTCAACACAAGTTTCTCGCGAGGTTCGTTCATTATGCATGAAGATGATAAATTACAGACCTTGGACTAAATCAGAGGCAACAGCGCCGCTAATTATCTTTGTTTGAAAAGAAAATCACACCGCCAAATTAGCCTGGTGTGTTTATATTCATAAGTTCATTTAAGACAGCATAATGCAACTTCTAGGTGTTGCTTTCACAGTGCTCGTAAGAAAATACTGTGTGAGAGAAGTTAGCCTGGACCAGTCGAGTTAAATCGTGAAAGCAGAGAAGTAAATGGAGACTCGATAACAAATGAAACAAGGGTTTGATACTCTGTTCTATGTTAGTTCAATTCGTCATCATGGCCAAAAAACACTGGCATGTTTTAAATCCTAGTGACAAAATCCACAACATTAGTCTGATGGATATTAGAAAATCACTAATCTAATGAAGCAAAAGTTTACCTAAAAATGAAAAACTGCTGGTAATGCAATCACTCTCAGGTCATCCAGGATGTAGATGAGTTTGCTTCTTCAGATTTGGAGAAATGCAGCATTGCATGAATGGGTGCCGTCAGAATGAGAGCTGATAAAAACATCACAATAATCCACAGCACTCTATCAGTTAACATCTGGAGAAGACAAAAACTAAACTAAACCAACATTAAGACAAAAATATAGTCTGATCTGAAAAACCTACACAGATCAAGCTCCATTCACAAACAACAATAAGAAGGACTTTTTCACTGGAGGATGAGTTATTATAGACTGGTATTTTATCTGGATGCAATGGTTTTGAGTTTAAAACGTCTTAATACAGCCATACAGACTGTTTTCACTGCACAATGCAAATTCATCCTCGCCTTTTATCAGCTGTAATCTTTACTGAGAAGAGAAAGATGAATGAGGATGTCTCGAGTGCTTATCTCAACCTCCATTTAAATAAACATCTGAGACAATGCTGATAATCTTTGGGTCATTCTCACGAAATGCACGACTAACAGGATTCTGAACTGAGATACACTGATATACAAATACATTCCAAGTAAAAAAAGAAATGCATTAAATTGATCAAAAGGGACATTAAACAATTGTTTTTGTTTTTACTATTTGACCATTTTACTGTATTTTTGATCGTATAAACGCAGCCTCAAAAACATCTGACGTCAAGTATTTGATTTTTATTAGAAAATGCATAACTTTTTTTTTTTTTTTTAAGAAATAAAGTTAGAAAGAAATCAAATGTAGGCTTTGGAGAATTTTTTCTGCACTCTGTTTAACTCCTTTATGACAACTTAAGTAACTTCCCACACTGTAAAAAATGACCATGATTTTAACGGTAAAAAACTGTAAAACTGCTACGGTAAAAACCTGTTAAATGGTTAATGGTAAGTTCCCGTTTTTTTCTTTTAAATAACTTTAAATAAATTATTATTTTTTTCTTATCAGTGATGTTTATTAGGGTTGTATGTTGTTAAATGAATGTTTATTGCATGTATGAGTGTAATGAGTCTCATCGTGAGGGTGTTATTTAAAAGCTGCTTGTGATTGACTTTGGTTCATCATGTGACTTTCTTATCATTATCTGCATTTGGTGTTTATCAGTGTATTTCAAAGCTACAAAACAGATGTCACTACTTTAATAGGTTGGGATGAAGTTAATGAAATTACAGTATGTAACTGTAAATTTAACAACAACAACAACAAAAATGAAACCTATTATCGAATTTCCAGCAAACAGAGCTGCTGTTTTTTTACTACAAATTTTACAAATGTTTGTTTCACAGCGCACTTTGGTCTTGAGGTGAAAAACATGATTCAGATTATTGTAATTGAAATTTTTATTCAACCATTGATAATGCAGAAACGTCTCTGAGCAGAACTGACTCACAACACAACAATCTTCATACATGCCATCCTCTCTCATTAGTCATGTGTGAAATTAACTGTCAAAGTCTTGCCTTTAAGGCAAGTTCTGAAAAGCCTCGCGTTCACACTTGTTTGTAAAGACAGCATCAAAAAGTCCATCACACGCAGACAGCTTGAGTAAATAGCACAGTATATGAATATGGTAATCATCCAATACCATGGTATAAAACAGGCCAGGATACCAAACATGACATTTTCCTGAATCAATATCCTTGTATGTCTTTGTGACAGTGTTATTTTAGCATTACTGATGCATTTACAGTTTTTGGTAATATTTTTAATTATTTGAATTTTGTTCTTTATTTTCACTTTTTTATTTTTTTTAATGATTTTAATTATTTTATTCATTTTTTTGACCATTTAATATTTTTTCCCTATTTTTATTTTTATTTTTTTATTATGTCACAGCTTTCATTAATTTTTATTATTTGGTTTAGCTTATATAGTTTTAGCCATTTGTAAAGTGAAACTGAATGGTAATACAGTTTTTATTTTACTTCAGCAACTTATCTCAACAAAACCGTTTTATGGATTAAGTTTAATAAATTTGCAAAAAAAAGTCAGAGTTTATCTCAAAATTCAGACTTTTCTTCCTTAGATTTAAGTCAGAACTGCAAGAAACAACTATAATTATTTGTGAGATAAAAAGTTGCAGTTGCCTTTTATATGATTTCATGATCACATCTACAAACAGAAGTTATAAAATAACTTTTTAACCTCTGCAAAAATGCACACAATCTATTTGAAAAATTTCCAGCTAAACTGACACCTTCATGTACGTCTATAAATCAGTGGAGTCAAGCATCAAGGAGTTTCTGCCGATCTTTCCTCTTCTGCCCCGTTTGAAGTCTAACCCTGCGTCTAACTGCCAGAGACTGGCTTCAAACTGACAAGCAAACAAACCACGTGCATGACTGGAATGACTGCTCACAAACAACAAGAGCAGCCAATGGAAAGAGCAAAACAAACAGGTCTTTACATGTTCTGAGGAAAATGTAATGTTTGCACACGCAAATGATGCCAAGAAGTCAGAGTATTCATAATTTAGTTATTTCATAAAAATGTCATTGTGTTTTATGAATATTGTTAGCTCTTTGTTTAGTGTCTGCTAATGCAAGAATGAACACATCAATTGTTCCAAATCTGAAGTCTATGCACCTGACTTTAACCCTCTGGTGCTGTTCAAACAGAACAATTCAGTTCACTTGTTTTTTTAATTAAACGGCATAAAACATGGTAAAGGTTTTAGCACTTATTAAATGAACACAAAAATCATGAATATTAACTGAAAAGGTTAAAAGGTCAAACTTTTACTGTTTACATAAAAAAAAAACTGCATTAGAAACAAATGGGAAGCTAATAGTGGAAACACAAAGTATTCACGAAAACAAAATCTTGCTCATTTATGTGATATCAACCTCAAATTTAGAACTTGTTTTAGAAAATATATATTTTGTGTAAAATGTAAAAAAGCCTTTTTGTGCAGTATTTTTCCTAACAAAAATATTTTTTTAAACACATTTTTCCTGTCTGTGCTCCAAAGTATTCAATATTTATGACAGTTTAAGTTACAAAAAATCTAATTTTCAGGTTTATGCTCATTCCATAAAGACATTTTAGTATCCTTAAATCTCCTTACAAAAAAATAAAATGATATATATATATATATATAAACGTATACTATTTAAATATAGTACATTTATTTAATTTATAAAAAAGACTAAATAATTAATATTTATATAAAAATAAATAAAAATAAAATAAATAAATATATATATATATTTATCAGCATAATTTACAAAAGTGATTTTATGTCCATAGAAAGCACATTAAATATAAGTATCTACTTTAAAAGTTTCAGATGTTTATGGAGACAAAAATGTCAAAATTTGGCTGAATTAATGTTACATTGTCATACAGTGCACCACAATATTCATGTAAAAAAAAAAAAATATATATATATATATATATAGTGCATTCAATTAATTTAGAAAAAAGACTGTAATACTTCATAGAGGTTTGAACACACATCAAAATCATTAAGCAATAATAAAATAGATGCCTCCAAACGTCTTTAATATTATTCAATGCTTCTTTGCATCTTCCTCATTCTCAGCATTCTCCTGCAGAACCATTTTTCCATTGAAAGACAAATGCAACAAAAGTACAAAGTATGCATTACGCTCTGGCATGGTATCAACAGTTAAAGTCTTTTTCGGATCCCCCCCATCTTTGGCTGAATAAGCTTCACGCACGGTCATGCACATGAACACACGTGTATCAGACACATGAAAGATGGGATGATGTATCTATATTTCTCTCTTTCCTTTATCTGAGGTGAACAAGCCTCGTGTAACCTCATCCTGGACGCCTTCATTTACACATCACAGGCCGTCCTCATCCTTCATCTGTATCTGACCCTGGAACAGAGTCACGCCGCTCGTTTATCTCCATACAAAAACAGTTAATGAGCGACTGCATTTCAGGGACAGAAAAAGTTATTCTACTGTGACCTCGAGAGCCACACAAGGTCTTTCCTCTAATAAATACCAAAAACAGCACTGAGGAATTGGTTAAAGGTAAAGTGTGAGATGTGTTTGATGTTAAAACACTTTAATCTTTACTTCTCGTTTGATGAGAACGTCTGACCAGCCTGACAAAGCAGCTCTGGCTCAAGCAGTGCTGTGGTTGATCTGTTTGGTGATGTTAGCTGCACATATATTACACACTTCATCCTCAACGCGCAAAAATATTACTAAAGTAAATGAATTAAACAAGCCCGAAAACACGCTACAAAGTTTCGACGTTTGATTAAACTTTAGTGAAAACATGCTTTTGTATTTTATGTTGACCTCAATAAGTTTCTTATTATATTAAATTAAAATATTAATTAAATAATATTAAAATAAATAAATATTATATAATAAATATTAAAATAAATAAATAAAAAGAGAGAGAGCGAGAGAAACATCTATGGTGGCTCACCAGAAAAATCTAATAAATAATTAATATATTAAAAATAAATAAATATATACAGACATACAGTATATATATAAATATATGTATATTTATATCCAAATAAAAATAATTTTACAAAATTGATTTTATGTCCATAGAAAGCACATGAAATATCTACTTTTATCTACTTTCAGTGTCTACTTTTAAAGTTTCTGATGTTTTTGAAGAACAAAAATTCTAATTTGGCTGAAATAATGTTACATTGTCATTAAGTGTAATGCAATATTCAAGTAAAAATTAAAAAAACATGTTTATTCTGACTTATACATATTAATATATAGAAAATTAAAAGTGAGCATATTAAATTGTATTGTGATTTAAATTAGTAAAACATTGTTACTGACAACTGGGCAAAATCTAGGATAGTGACACATTGTAAACATGTAAAATTACAACTAATTAGTATTCGAATGAAAGTAATTATAGGTTTTAAAGGGTTAGTTCACCCAAAATTAATATGCTGTCATTAATTACTCACTCTCACGTCATGTGAAACCCATAAGACCTTCGTTCATCTTCAGAACACAAATTATTTTTGATGAAATCAGAATCTGTCCCTCCATAGACAGCAACACAACTGAAATCATCCCAGATCCAGAAACATATAAAAACTTTTATTTTTAGAACTGTTACACATGTTTGTGTTAATACCAAACTAAAACCCGATGAAGAAGCTCTGAATTCTCTGAAATCTTTCATTTAAGTCTTAAATTTCATGTTTTCTCTTTGACAAGCTACAGTAAAAAAAATAGATTTTTTGGGAATTGCATGGCAACCAATGAGGATCAATAACATCCCAGATGTAGCCTTTCCAAAACACATCTGTGTTGAAACTCTATATACACATGCAAAATGAGAAACAGTCACAACATCTGAAGAAATCGAAGGTTTAATAAAGGTGAACTGAATCTGGATGCTGAATCCAGTATAATCAAACCTGCTGCTTGAAATGACTTCAGCACTGAAATCTACAAGCAAGCTGTTGACAGACTGAGCGTCCATTAGAGTCGAGTTTCATGATAAAATGCCATCAAAGACTGCGCTGAGTGAAGAACGAGACTTTAACAAAGACAAACGATCATCACACTGGATTTCACTGCCAGCGTAAAAAAGTGTAACACATTATGTCCATCAGCGTGTAATAAAGTGAGTGTACAAGCATTCGGGTAAAATAACACACAAATATATTTTAGTGATGAAGTGCAGAAGCCTGGCAGCTCGTGTGGTTTCAACACACCTTGGATTCTCCAAATGCCATTTTTAATCCAATGTCATTGTTGTGGGTCGATGTGCAAAAACTGGTTTTCGTGGCGCTCGCCAACATTCCTCGTCCACCAGCCAACATGCAAATCCTGCTTTGACAGCGAAACAACAACACCAGAGTTAGCTAGTTCTGCTTTTAAAGGCAAAACACACTGGTAAGACCTACCACCATCTGCCAAAATACTGAGCGTCCTTCATCTCAAATCTCATTCTCACAAACTGACACAGAAGCACGTTATTAAAGCATAAGCCTCCAGATCCATACTTGTGATTTGTTTTCAGCATTAAATATGGATCACTTTGCAGGTTGATCCGGCCAAAAACTACATCAAGAAAAGGTTTGGATTAACTTTCGATAAGCGCTAGCTCCAGAAACCTTGTAAACTCGTACAATGCAGGTCAAGATGTGCATGAGTTCAGAAGATCTCTTCAGGGTCATCAAGGTCTGAGAAACAGACGACCTGCAGATCATTAACCTCCCTCGACCTGCTTTTCACAAACTGAGAAGAGATAACACAACATATCTGTGTAACGTCATTTTTAAAGAGCTGACTTTTCCCCGAAATGGAATTAATATGCAATGCATATTAATAATAATAAAAATAATAATAATAATTTCACATTGTATGACTATAACATGCACTGAATTTCATTGTTGTTTGTAATTAAAATAATTTATGTAATAATGTTTTTTTTATTGCCTAAAGCCAGTATAACAAATACTATCATGTAAAATAAATAAATAATATAAAAATTAATAAATTACACTTTATTTTATGGTTACATCTATTAGTTGCTTATTAGCATGCATATTACTAGAATATTAGCCATTTAATATTTAATATTTTAATAATTTAATATTTATTAGTGCTAATTAACCAGATATTAATGCCTTATTCTACCTTACTAACTATTAATAAGCAGAAAATACATTTCTTTTTACAGAAAAGTCCTAGTTAATAGTTAAAGCATTCTAAAGTGTTACCATAAATACATAAATAAATACAATTAATCAAACACCTATTTTGGGGATCATTATGTTTTTATGCATTAATTTGTGTATGTTTTTCCAAAAATCTATGCAATGCAAAATTATACAAATAATAATAAAATAATACAATAAAGAAAAAATATATATTTTTTAAATAGTTACAATTTTACTAATACTGTTCCAATTATTCATGAATGCAAAATATGTTAAAATGTGTAAACAAACAATAACATAAAATAAATAAATAAATAAAATGATGTTAAATCACTGGAATAGACATTTTTTATTTTTTATTAACAAAGCCAGTACAACAAATAATACTATATTTAATAAATAAATAAGAATTTAATTGTAAAGAAAAAAAAAGATATCTTTTTTGTTTTGTAGATAAATACGACTCAGACATGTTCAGGATTTATTTCTATATCTTAATTCAAACTAAACGTCACTAAAAATCACTGCTGATTAGAAGCTGCTCCATTAATTTCATTGTAAGGACCACAGTGAAGCACAAACACTCTGGCACTTTCTTCGGCTCGCTAAATTAACGCATTAGGAGCCACAATAGCGGTGTAAAAGTCTTCGTGGGAGTCCGCTGATTTAAGATGAATTAGGAAAGTGATATCCCGCCATAAACCGCTGGAACGGCCCCCTTTTCTGTCTGCATCTATACATCTTCACTCAACTGAACCAAACTCTCCCAGAGCCTCACAAACTCAACCTGAGACGCACAAATCTATTGTGTCTGTGTCCTTTGCACTTACGTCTGTCCCACAATGCTCCTCTGTTCTAGGGCCGTCCCACGAGAGCCGTACAGAAAGAACGCCGAAGCCTATATCACAAGGTTCATATAACACTGTGACCGAAGCTCAGGGTCTCCAGAAAGAGAAGGTTTCCTCACTCATTCCTCTTTCTGTTCACGCCGCTTATCGGGTTCCAGACTGGAGCTGTGAAAGAGAAGACGACATGAGAACAACGGTGGGAAAGAAAAAAAAAGAGAAAGAACTGTTAGGTTAAAAGGAGAGGAAAATCACTAGAGGAACAATGTTATTGAGCAGATGTTGCTCGTTCACGGTTCAGAAGAAGTACCAACCTTGTTTCAGAAGTTGCTTCTTCAACAAACAAACTAATCCTATCAATTAGAATATAAAAAAAATAGCATGTTAAAAATGTATTTTTTAATAATAAATGGTGGTCAAAATATTAAATGCACCATATATATATATGATTATAAATATATATAATTTTATGAAAATAAAAATATATGTTTTCAAATATATACTGTATGTATGTATATTTATTTTTACATAATAAAGGTTCACAGTGCATACATATATAATGTAAACAAAATTATTTTACATTTGATTAATGGTGATGTACTGCACTAACAATGTATTACATTAAATCCAGATATTAATACAAAAAATAAATAAAGAATTATTATTGTATTCATCACTGCAACATGCATGATTTTTTGTTTGTAAAGTCATTTAATTATTTCCATAAAATTTTGCAATTATAAAAGTATATAAGTATTTTTTGAATGTGTTTTAACGCAGTTTGCATTTAAATTAAATTTTTGGCATGATGGAATATTGGAATTGTTTTGTGATTCTACATTCCAACATTCATTTTTCAGTAAAAAGCTATCAATTCTAAACACTAATAATTAAAAGAAGTTACATTTTTAAATAAACCTTTAAAAGCAACATGTATCAAATGTTGTTGTTTTTTTCCTGAAATAAAATAACATAAAAAACAATAACTGAAATAATTAAATAACTTTGTTGAGAAATATTTATACTGAGATCTGGACACTGTGCTGATGTTGAGATGTAGAGGACAGCCCTCTTGATTTCATGACAGAGTCTGGAGAAACTGCACGTACCTCACGAGTCATTTCCAGGATAAATGTGGAGTATGTAGATAAAACGTCTCCAGAGAGACTCGATATTATTTTTACACAGAGCTGAAAAGAGATTATCGTGATTGAATGTTCAAATGATGACGTGTTTAACACAAAATCCAAAACATACAGTACATTGATTATCAGAGACGAATGAAGGTCAGAAGATACTAAAATTACTAGCTACTAATGAATGAAGATTACTAGCGTGTTTTAAGAGTACATTGCACAAGATAACACTCCAGTCTGTCCATTTCAAAACTTCATGTTTAATTGAATTTCTTATTTGGCATTTGTTTGGATTATTTGAGACTTACTATCAATTATTTAGCAATTTATTCATATAAACTTTCATTACTATAATACAGTATATACGTAACATATACAGTGCCCTCCGCTAATATTGGCACCCTTGGTAAATCTGAGCAAAGCTGGCTGTGAAAATAATCTGCATTGTTTATCCTTTTGATCTTTCATTTAAAAAAAATCACTAAATTCTAAGCTATTATTAAAGTAAAACAATTGAAAGGGGGAGAAAATCTTATGAAGAAATAATAAAGAAATATTTTTCTCCAATACATGTTGGCCAGAATTATTGGCACCCAATTATTGCTACGTCCTTTTCCCAAGATAACAGCTCTGTGTTTTCCTGTTTTCTTTCCTCTTCAAACTAATTCAACCGAAATTCAACTTGTTTGTTCCTCAAATAATCTCTATTGCAATGCAATTAAACAAACATGTTCATTTCTGTCATATGCATGCATGTTTTACTGGATGTTTTGTTTTTATTTGTAATAATAGAAATGTTCATAATTCCTGCTCATAAGAAACTTTAAAAAAAGCTAGAAAATCCTAAATATTAACAATCAATATATGTTAGACATATAAACGAAGAAGTTGATGTCACATGGATTGTTTTACTGTGTTTCTGGGTCTGGGATCATTTCAGTTGTATTGCTGTCTATGGAGGGACAGGTGGCTTTCTGATGTCATCAAAAATATCTTAACTTGTGTTCTGAAGATGAACGAAGGTCTTGTGGGTTTGGAACGACAGAAATATCATGCATTTTTAATCAATTTCGTGCACAAACAATTGACAATCTCATCAAAATAATATTTCCTTCGTGTGATGAGGAAAAGTGGAGCTGCTCTGTGACACTACACTCTGTTGCATAATGCACATAACTAACACATTCACAAAAAACATATACTGCAATATTCGTCCTGCAAAAATAACAACAGTAAGGTGAGATGTCATTCCAAACAAAGCTCTGTTCAAGGAGTGTTCAACATCTACTCATCAACTAATCTATTCCCGATCCAAGCACTTCATTAGACCTCAGAACCTTATAAACAAATCTTCATTCATGTGGTATAAAGTTCAGTGAGTCTGAACTGATTTGCTGGTAAATTGGGCCACCGTCGTTGCATGAATCGCATTGATTTCAGACGCTTTCTCTGCATAAACACCACTGCTCTATTTATTATTCATACAGGAACATATACTATATAGGTTCGACGAGGAGTCCGCCAGACGATTTAAACTCTGAGGGATGGTGCTGTGACTGAACTGTAATCCCATTAACAAACTCATGTTTTAATGCTTTTGAGGAGAATAAACGTAGCCTACTTAAAGCCTGACAGAGCGTCTCGCTCAGATTTAACCAGCTACATCGCTCATTACATGCAGACTGAATTAGAGCTCCTGTACTTTGACTTTTCACATCATTAAAATAGGTTCTGTCTCTTTCCAGTGCTTTAAGTTACTGGAGCGCAGAGTCGCTCGTCCCGAGAGCACCGGCGTGCAGAAACTCACAGGATTTGTGTCAGTGGCTTATTAGCTGGAGTAATACTTCCACACTTTAATATCTGCCAGCCTCAGCGCTGACCACAAACATCACCGTTCAACTGCACGTCCAATCTGAGAGAAATAGTTTACACAGATACAAACGCTGAGTTTACTACATTTCAGATTTTATACTAATATCATTTAAAATGGATAGTTTATTACACTACTTTCAGATTTAGGTTTTTAGAAAAAGTCTTTTCTGCTCACCAAGCTTGCAATTATTTCATCAAAAATACAGTAATACTGTGAAATATCATCATGATTACAATTAACTCTCTTCTATTAAAAAACATTTAAAATGTAATGTATTGCTGTGATCAAAGCTGAATTTTCATGGAAACAGATCCCTTTTTTTTTTTTGATGAACTGAAAGTTAAAAAAAGAAATCTAAAATGTCTTTACTGTCACTTTTGATCAATTAAATGTGCCCTTGTTTAATAAAAGTATTACTTCCTTCATAAAAAACACAGAACTTTACAGAAACTACTGCTATAAAAGGAAACAAAATGGTAACGCAAATGTCAAACTTCACAATGTTTAAATGTCAAACAGAGAAGTCTTTAAGTAACTAAACTGCAGAGTTTAAACAACGCAAGAATGATCAACAAGATAATTTACTGTGTTTTACACCCCTGACACTACTAATGTTTGCTAAAGTGCTTTTAACTGACTCATTGGTGCATTTTGTTTGCTAAAAACTCAGGTATCAACGCAATGAAACTTTTTTTCTTAATTCCAAACTAAAAAGGGAATGCATATTATATATATATATATATATATGCACATTATGTACACTCAACAAAAATATAAACGCAACACCTTTGTTTCTGCTCCGATTTTTCATGAGATGGACTTAAAGATCT